>BGPT01001334.1:86606-107746 GCA_003297045.1 Symbiodinium sp. clade C Y103
CTTTTGTATGATTAGGGTATTTTGAAAGCATCAATTCCATTGCGTTTCCCATCGCTGCGATACATTCCATGACAGCATCGATTCATTTGGAGTTTTCAATATTTGCTGCGTTCAGGTTGGGGATAGCATTCATGAAGCTTNTTGTCGCGCGCAATCATTCTGAAGCTACTGTTTGCATTGCGTTTCCTTTGAAGATGGCAGTTTGCCGTTGGAAAAACTTCACACTTATATATATATATAGCGCTTACATGCGCTTACGCAGATCGTTTTTAAACTACATGTAATTATGTGTATGTCCTATCCCTTCAAAAGAATATTGCGCGGAGGTATATTTGAATTTCTATTGCGCGACTCTCTTTCCCCATATACTCATAAATCTTGCGTTCACATGGTGTTTTGACTTGAAAATGTATATTTTCCAAAAGTACTTTCCATGCGGAGATTCGATGGGGTGACTTTTTCCCACAGTGGAAATATTAGGATTTGTCAAAATTGTGAATTCATTCTGTACACTTTTGTGTTGCGTTTACATTGGCCGAAACTTTTGGGGTGACTTTTCGGGATGGATGGGGTGCGGAGTTCCATGGGGCCGGGCATCCCCGGCTCAATGTTGGGGTGACTACCTGGGATCCCTGTATCTGGTCGCGGGGGTCCAAGATTTGATGTTTTGAAACACCATACTTGGGATGATGTTTTTTTTGATGATGAGCATATTTTGGGGAGAGGTTAGATTTGAAACATGTCAAAATAATCAACCAGCAATAGCATTTCTGGGGGGGATGTGCATGCATAACTCCCAGTGGCGTTATGCTATTTTTATGTTCTTGAAAGGGTACAGGGCTTTGACCCATGGCCAAAGGGTTGCTTACCGGCAAATGGCTATAATATACAGGCAGCGTTTCAGATAGTCATTGCCATAGCCATGAATCATCATGATTCAAGCCAGTGGCGCTCTTTGGGCGATACATCCTTGAGGATTCTGGTAAAATCAGAAGCTACAACACTTGCATCTTGAACAAATCAACAAACCAAGCGACCTAGGGCTCAAAATGTGGAGAAGTCATGGAGGCACCCTGAAGTGCTATACAATTGCCATTGCTGGCACTGAGAGATTTTCTCTGGATTTGGGATGACAATATTATGAGGGTACTAGACATATGCCCTCCTATTTCAGCTAAGTGGACTGTGTTGCCTGTGCTATATATACATCTACCCTCCAGTAATCATGGCATTTTCCCATCAATAGATCATTTTCCCATACAAAGCTCCACTGGGACGTCCACTTGCCACGTTCAGGCCACTGCCAAACACAGCATCCGACGTCATGACAAGGTCATAATGGCTGCCATAGTAGAAATGGGATAGCCCTACCATTGAAATAGCTAGGGGTATTCCCTATTGCAAAATGGGGAGCCGGTTGGAGCTACGAATTGAGTTTCCCAACTATGTGATAGTACTTAGCAGCCAATTGAGCAGTGGCTGCGTTGAACTCGTATTGATTGATGATACTACCCAAATACATTGGGGACTATCATGATCCAGTCCATTGGGTCCAGAAAGTTCCGGACTTTGAATGTGGTAAACCCAAGAATCCGTTCGCGGATAGTAAATACCACTCATTTATGTTCGTATTGGGGCTGGTTTTTAATTGGGTTTACCACATTGTAGACTTCTGGTGAAGGAGGACCAATTAGAAAGAGAAATATGTTCTCCCTCAACATTCCTGACCCAAGTGCTGCAAGGAATGTATCAAGCCATTAGTGTTCTTTGATGAAAGGCAAGTTAATACATGACTTGATCGTCCAATTTTTTGTTGCATTCAGATCCTTATAGACCTTGAATTTGAAACGAAGTCAACTGTAAGTGCAGGTAAGAGTCTGTAAGAGTCAATTTCTGTGGTCAATTCTCCTTGTGTAACATCTAATGAACCTGCTATAGCGTCCTGCCGCTGTGCAGGACTTAACCCAGCCGTCCTGAAATTGGACTCGTCCACTGTCCAGCAAAAATTGTGCTGGACATGTTTCACTGCTGAGCATGATGCAGAGCCAAAACAAGCCGGACCAGCTTAGAGGGGAGCCTTGCGTTTGTTGTTCCAATACGTTTCATGCACTGCGGATAGAACAGAATGCCCTGGTAGATCAAAATGTATGGTTTGGGCGGTTTGGGCATGTTGAGGCAGAGCCAACACAGAGCTCACGCGTTCCTTTCTGCTCAAGGCTGAAAGAGCTTCACTTCCTCATACTTGCCAGCATCGTGGACAAGCAGAGATAGCCCCTACTAGTTCTAGGTTTGGTCCAAAGGTACCACAGTATAGCCATAGTTATAGGGATTATATCCCAACGTATGGCGTTTTTTTAAAACCATGGTTATATAAGTTATATATATATATATGGCCCTATGAGGATTCTTTAGTAAGGGCGTATGCTCCCATGGAATCCTTCGGTTTGTAGATGAGCGCAGCAACGGGAAGTTCTTCGTGGCCAGGGATGGCTTTACGAATCCGCTTTGACTCGTCATGATTGGTTCCTGGAACAACCTGTTTGCTGATCATGCTGAAACTTTCTAGAACTACAGACTCCATGAAATTGACTTCAGGCACAGCAAAAGGTCAACAGATTCATGATGGCTGGCCATGCTGCGCATTTCCTTTCGACCTTTGTCACGCGTGGATCTCGGTGCATCAAATCAGAGCCAGAAGGAAGCCTCAACTGTTCCCTTTAGAGTTCGGAGATACATCTGGAAGGCTTTGTGACATGTTTAGATCATGTTTACATCACTATAACTGTATGCGATAGTGCAATCTTGCACATCTTTCAGCATCTATGGGACCATACCAATCCAGCTGCTGGTAGCTGTAAGATGGATTGATGGAGAGATTTTCAGGAGTTCTTTCATGGACCAATGACCCATAGTCCACTTGTGCCATACCCCAGCTCAGCAGATTTTGGCTCAGAAGTTCGGTTTGTTCATGTTTTTTTTACAAGACTCTCAAGATCTCTTAACACGTTTGCGCTCATCCCAGAGGTATTGTGCTTATTTTTGGTGACTTTGTTTCATGCACAATCTGCATAATTCCTTTCGTGTGTATGCACGACAACATCATGTAAAAATCTATGGTTGATTCATGTTGTCATGTGTGGTGCCTGAACTCACGTCCTTTTGTGAACAATTACAGTCTATCATAGTATATCATAGTATCAGTATATGTATGATATGCATTATACTGATTTTCTTCCAGCTCTTGCGCATGCATCTGAGCTTGAGATTTGTGGCAATGTAAGATTTCCTTGCGCAATCCCATGCATTCGATATCTTCGATATCGACATGGATAGGATTCGCAGAAAGGCCAGGCGCGCGTCAAAGCTGGAATACCGTGGTGCTGCAGCAACCATCAAAGCCTGCTGTGCAGCACTTGGCGAAAAGAAGACAGCAGGGTGTCTGAACTGCAGAACGATTCGGCCGGCGACGCATGACGGCGCAAAGTCATTTCCAACTGAGAGGGATCTTTCTGAACCTGGCCGTACTCCCTTCATAAGCCATCAGGCGCCTCAATACTTAATACACCGATGGTACAAATTTCCAAAGCTATAAAGTAGATGTTCACTGCAGCAGCTCGTTCCATTGCCTTGATAGGAATCCATTCTCTGTGGATTGGCAATGCTTCTGGATCATTGCATTGGGTCCCCTCCAAACGGAAGGATGTCATGTCCTGGAGCAATCCGGTCGGACAGTTTGAGTTGAAGAAACCCAATTTCCAGGTGCATTGTTCCTATTTTTTCTCCAAATCTGGATAATTGTTCCAGAAAAGTCAATTTCCAGAAAATCTAATTTCATTAAATTATCAAATTCTGGATACTTACCTGGGGCCTACTACTCCTATCATTGATCACCCAGGCACCCCTTGGATTCTGCTGGGCCTGTCAACGTCGCGGATCGCGGCTGGACCTCGGCCTTCGCGTCGCGTATGGCGCTGTAGACCTGTGGCAGCGGTGAGCGCGGATGATGGCGACAGCCCGGTGGAGGAGATCGGAGAAGGGCCACAGTCCTGCGGTTTGTTGGTTGATGCTTTTACAGTAGATCTATGGGGATATTGTATGGGATATAGTGCAGATCTACAATACTTAAGCATGATGATATGGTCCATGGTGCTATGTTCTGTTGGTTGACTATACAGTGGCAACTGACACATGTGATGACTGAAAAAATGGGTCCTCAATTAACAATTTGGGGATGATGGTCAACAAATTGGCATTCAATCAGCGACAATATGGATGATGCTGAACAAATGCGCATTGTTGACCATCATCCAAACAAACAATTGGTATTTAAGCACCAGGCAAGTTGGATATTAACCAACAACAGCAGAGATATATTGAACATACAGGGATGATGAGGACGTGTCCAAACCATGGTTGATGGTAGCAGGGGTTAGATCAATCGCTTGAATCATATACCATCATCCAAACCTATATGGGAATCCCTGTGAACCAACCGCAATCAAAAGCTATACATATGAAAGCGATGGCGCCAGGGCACATGTCTCCTTGTGATCTTGACGGCATCAATGCTTCTGCCGATGACATGTTTGGTCCACAGGTCGAGGTGTTAGAGACGCTACGGAACTAACATAGCTATGGAAGCCATGGCCCATTTAGTTCAATGATTTGCCTATTCAAACATGGTCGATTTTCCATAGCTATGCTAAATAGTAAACCAGAGGGCAAGATATTGTGGTTGTCAAGTCCCTTAGCCTGCATGCGCAACATATTTGTCTCTCCGCCAGCGCAGGAGGGTTCTTTTCAACTGATGGAAGACCAGACAAAGCGCTTGGATGTGCTACTTTCAGCACTTTGGCTTCAACTACTTTCACAGAACAAACCTCCGTATATAGATGAACAGATCCATACACAGTGGATCCATGTAGATACATTGCTAAGCAAGGTGTCGGAGGGTTTTGTTGTGAAGTTTTCGGGGGAAGTGAGATTGAGGAGTCGTTTGCAGCAGCAGAACCTTGTTGATCGGAACCCAAAGAGACACAAAAAACTATGGCAACCCGCAGAGGGAGAACGGGCAAATACATCAACAGGCATGTGAAGACCCTTTTGCAGAAAAAGACAGAGAGGATCAAGCAAATTGTTCACATCTCTTTGACCAGATCGTCGAATGTTCAAACTCAAGTTTGCTGGATATTCATTATGGATGCTTCGCTTCTGAAAGTTCCTGTGGTTTCAACACTCTTTGACCCTCACAAGGAGCACTATGCTCAGTCGCGGAACTATTTTGAAGCGTTAATCCAGCAGGGAGCTGTACGGGTGAATGGCCAGCAACGGAAAAAGTCCTTCAAGAAGTTTCGCAGTGGCGCAACTTGGCTACACGCTGTCAAAATGCACATCGCTTGCCAAGCTTTTCCAAGTGTATCAAGCAATGGTGGTGTTGGAATTCTATGGTGTTGCCAGAGTTTGGATGCGTCAAAGCTATCTTCTGCAGAGCAAATGCCAGTAAACTGCTATGTTCTTGGCCAAGAGCCCTGAAACAATTCCCTTAGAGCCTGCCTGATACTCTCACGGCTCCTAGGACGTCATTGATGTTCGCTTCCTGGTGGATATTCGAACGCTGCCTTTGGAGCCAGAAGCCATGGATTTGGAGCCATGGAAGTGGTGGGTTGTGATTATTGAGGAAGCTGGATGTATATAGCCTAGCAGATAGAGGGAAACAAATGGAAAAGATAGTGGTAAACCCATTCGATGTATCGGAGATCATTTCCACTTGCAACCTTCTCGAAAACGCAACCAGATCAAGGATCTTCGGCCTTGAAAAGCATGGCCTTGGATCAGTGACTTCTTTTGTGACCGAGGATATCCTTTATGAAGATGATGAACTTCTAGTGATCAACAAACCTGCAGGCTTGGTAGTTCACCCTGCACCCGGCAATTGGAACGGAACCTTGGTGTCTTGGACTGGGCCATCCCCCGGTGACCCGCAGCCCGCTTGTGCTTGGTATTTCTCATACATTTTGAACACCATTTTGAGAACAAAAAAGTTGGCATGTCTGAGGATGGCTATACCCCCAAAATGGCAAGATGAAAAGAGAAGCACCTGATTGACTATTGATTTGGGTCTATGTTCCGACAAACCCAGTCTGACATGTCCTTTTCGACTGGTTCGATCCGCATTTCCCTGCGGAAACCGACTGGTGAGTGCGTCCGTTTTTTGTGGGCTTGGCCCATCAAGTTGTGATTCCTGGGACGCGCATGCAAGCACCCCCACTTTAACAATCCTTATACGTGTGTTTTTCCTAAATTTTGAAGTCCGTAGCCCCCCCAAAATGAAATTGATGTAACGTGGTAAACACAATGCCATAAACTTACCATTTGGGGATAAGATATACACCACCTATTTCTGGGAATATTAGGGATTGTTTGTTATTGTCTTTACCGACTGGCAATCAAACGTGGCAATGGAAAATCCCATATTTGAGATGATTTTACCATTAAAACCTTCATTCTCATTCAAACCAAAATATATAGGGGATTTCCCATTGGCAGTATATATATATATATAAATGATTGGTCCCATTGCCCATTTATAGCTGGTTTTCCCATTATTGGTCAATACTCGAGTGTACCTGTTATCACCTGGTAAACTCACATAGCTATACAATGCTAGTTTGCCTGAGGGTATCACTTTTTGTTTCAGGTGAATGGTGTGCTCCATCACCTGGGTTTCGCCTCTTCCGAGCTTAGCACCTTACCCAACGCGGCGGAGCTGCGTCCGGGCATCGTGCATCGCTTGGATGTGGGCACCACCGGCGTGATCGCGGTGGCCAAAACGGTGTCTTGGCGCGGCTTGGGAGATTGCTGATAATGGGAAGATCATGGGAATATTGATACAATGGGAATTGATAGTTGATTTCATGGAAATTGATGGGATTTAATGGGTGATTACCCTCTGGTTCTTGAACAGACTTATGGAAGCCATGGATGATTTACAGATCATAAGAATGAGGATTTTCCGGTGAAAGATGGTGATTTTAGATAGGTACGGCGTTAAACAGCCAGAGGGTATGTGACATATTTGGATGGACCTTGTTTGGGGTCTTTCAGGACATCCTCACATTTGGCGCAAAAATCTTGCCCTCCGAGAATATGCTGCTTCTGGTTGCCCATCCCAAACATTCCGTATTCGAATCCAAGAGACGTACCCCCATTTAGATCAACCAAAACCATCTGAGCAACGCACCATACTCCTGGTGCTTGATGATTTGTTTGGGGGGTTAGCAATGGGGATTATGGACCAATCTAACAACCTACCAGCCAACCAGATCCAACCAGGATGTTTGGCGATTCCATTCAATTTGTTGCTGTGGTTGTACAAAAACACTATTGTAGTGTTTATTGTCACAGTCCATTTTCGGTCAAAGAAGTTTCAAACCATGAAAATCCTAGTTTGTTGGTTTATACACATTTGTACACTCCATCAACATCCATTGACTAGTTCGAGATATCTCTACCATTCACCATGAAAATCGAGCTCACCCAGCGTCACCGTGAGGCCTCCAGCTACTCCGTCCTGAGCCAGGCCTTTGCCCAACGAGAAGTGCAGAAGACCTACCTGGCGGTCGTGCTGGGAGGTGAGTTGACCATGGAAGATTGGGATGTTAACGTTGAAGATGTTCAATGACAAAACCGAATCTGTGGGAATCTATGGCAATCCATATGTATCGGAATATTCTAAAGCTATAGTCATACTTGATCGTACTTGAGGAAAACAGGTGGGTCATCGGGAAATCTTAGGCACGCAAGGACACAGTTGTCCCCTTGACGTCCAGCCGCCCCAGCGGCCCCAGCGGCCAGGGCGCAAATCCTTTTTCGGACATCCCAAAGGCAGCGGACATCGCGTGCCTTGGATCGGCACTGTGACTGACTGTGACTAGAGAATGGGCACTGTGACTCTGGCAATGGCACGCAAAAGTCGTCAACAGGTCTTTAAGATTCTTTAAGTACTCGTACCTTAAAATCAGCATATAAGTTATGGATATTGATGGAGACTCATTGAGACTTTTTGGCACTCTTGGATCAGGTGTGGTGCCCAAGCTTGGAATATCCTCAGATTGGTTATACATTGACCATGTTGCATTGACCATGTTTGGAAGTTGAAGGGTCACTAGGCAGCTCAAGTAGCTGAGAAAAATCAGCAACCAAGTAGTAACCCCAAGTAGTAACCGGTTGATACATTATATAAGACTTGGGCTTAAAACTTATAATTTCATCCATATCGATACATTCGATGTGAATGTAATCTAGCACATCTCGTGACCCAATTTGCAATTTTAGAATACTGTCCGGTATTATATAATGTACTTGTACTTCAACAGTGCTGTCGAATCTTTCTAAATTTGTTTGCCTTGATCAATTTTCGCAAATTTTCATAGTAGTCCCGTCCTTCCCCTTGCGACCCCGGTGATTTCTACGGGATCCTCCCGAGGTGGAGAAGGCCATTGGCCGTTCCGTGGTGGATCGCCGCTTGATGACCACGCTGGACGTGGGCGGTCGCCCTGCGCTGAGCTTCGTCCGCGCCATCGCCCGAGAGAAGGACCTGCTGCTGGTGGAAGTGAAGCCGCGAACCGGTAGGACGCATCAAATTCGCGTGGCTGGGACGAAGTTTCTGGTGGTTTTGTTTATGGCTTCTTAAAATAGAGGTCCCCCAAAACCATAGGTTTCAATCCTAAAATAGTCTAATGACTTGGAGGATTTGGGGTACCCGTAGTTTAGGAAACCTCCAATATGTATGTTTATTTTGCTGGGTGTGTGTTTTTCTTTATTTTTTTCGGCAGATTCGACCCTGATGATGGTGTTTCGGGATGTTTCGGGAGATGGTTCTGGATGACTCGATGAAATGATGCTGGAATTCGCTTGTTTGAAGCCTGGAAATCTGACCTAATCAGAGCCCATATGGAACTGCGTAGCTGAGTGCTTTGTGATGCTGTGTGTGACAATTGATTGCCTTTTTCATTCTGCAGCCAAGTAGAAGTCAACAGCCCACAGCTAGCCCCCCAGAATTTCGCATGGAGTATATGGAGATTATGGAGCGTTGTAAGGTTCATATGGCTGAAGAGCATTCGCCAATCCTGGGAGATACTGCGTATGGCTGGCACCATATGAATCGGCGCTACGCTTCATGGGCACAGCGACCCATGTGACTTGAAGAATCTGCCGGGAGGGGTCCATCAGCTTCAAAAAAATTGGATGTGGTATGGGTTAGGGGTCGAGCCCAGGTTATTGGGTGGTAGGTTTGATCATTGTTTGTACTGTTCATGTATAGTTTCCGAGTACCGCCCAACCATCCCAGACACGGGGGGCTGAATGGAATCGGCATTCGATCCAACCACACAAAGGGTGTTGGGTGACGGAACCAGTTTTTTTTCCATTACTCTTATTTGCCAACTTGTATCCCAACAGAACACATGTTGATAAGTGAAGGTGATCGAAATCATGGCACAATAATGCAAATATAGTAATTAGTTATTATCAATATCAAACATGTAATAATACCACCAGCACTTACGCTATGCCCGCACGTCTTTTGGGATGATTGTCGGGAACCTCATTCTTGGTGACCTTTACAGTACTTTGTGGCTTTCCACTATGTTGAGATGATTTAACTTGATATGGTTCACGCGGCTTCGTGGACCACGTGATTGATGACCCTCTGCGGAGTTTCGGCTGTACCACAATCGCTGTTTTAAACACTTTTTACATAAAGCCTAAAGACACCTAGAAAAACCCTAGGAAGAACCCTAAAGAAACCCTAAATGGACCCTAAAGAAACTCTAACTAAAGAAACCCTGAACAAAAACTTATGAAAGTGTATATAGATGTATATAGTGAATTACCTGGTGGGCCTAGCGCCCGTGCTGCGGGTAATATTAGTAAGAATATTAATAAATAATCACAATGGTAATAATAATCACAATTAGTAGTAATAGTGACAGTAATCAGAATAGTAAGTAATAATAATGACATCCAGTAAAAATAATCATGATAACAATCGCTACCATCCACCACCACCACCACCGCCACCACCACCACCACCACCAGCATCATCATCATCATCATCACCACCATCATCATCATCACCACCATCATCATCATCACCACCATCATCATCATCATCATCATCATCATCATCACCATCATCATCATCATCATCATCATCACCATCATCATCATCACCATCATCATCATCATCATCATCATCATCATCATCATCATCATCATCATCATCATCATCATCAGGCTCGATCCTATGTTTTTTCATCATTCATGTTCATTTCCAACTTTTTTTTTGGTGAACTCCCTGGTTTGGATTGTTTGAATCTCAGGCTTTGGTTGAACAACGGTCCATACAGGTCATTTTTTGGGGGTAAAGTCTGTCGGTCGGTCCAGCGGCCATTGAAACAATCCCCAACCACGGTTGATCAGATCCCTGGCTGGTCAAATCCCTAGTCTCGGTTTGTGAAATCGTCCATACAGCTGCACAGTCCCTCATATTTTTCTTTGCTTAAACTGTGCCAAAGCACCTATATAAATTGTGGTTGTTTCCCCTCCAGTGAACGAGAATAGCAGCATAGGCATTGAAAATAATCATCTTCCATAGGGAAATCATCGAACTAAATGGATCATTTGCCATAGCAAAACGGCCAAATTACCACAGGCTTCACAGACCCATCAAATTCCCATTAATTCATATTAAATCCTATGAAATTCCCATGAAATCCATCATTTTTCTGGGAAAAGTCACCATTTGAACATCTCAACATAGCCATCTTCCGAAGGCTCCACGCCTTCGAGCTCTCCCTGCAGCATCCCCTCACTGCGGAGCATCTCACCTTTCGGGCGCCGGTGCCAGAGGACATGCGGCAGCTGATCCGACGAAGCTTGGTGGAGTGGAGAGCCAGGGACTGACAGCTGAACATGTCATTGTCAATGGATTGGTTTAAGGGAAAATCTACAGGAAACCATGGATTTTCCCATGAAATATAGGGGTTTCCTGTAAATTTTCCCATTAACCAATCCATTGATCCATGGAACATTTGGTGGAAAATATGAATGAGAACGGATGGACAATTTAAGAGAAAAGGATACTTTCTGAAGAGTGATCCCCACCCGGACAGATTATTCTGACACAGTTTCTGACATACCATCTGGAAGTATAGATTGGAGAATGATTGGATCTATATTCTGACATTCTATCTGACATTCTTTCTGGCATCTATTCTGGCAAACATTCTGGCATATATGCTGACATTCGCTCGCGGTTGAGGGCGGAGCGAGGAGAAAAAGGAGAAGAAGGCGGAAGCAACTCTGATAAAATCTAGAGACCCCCACCTGGTAGGTGGGGAATAATGGAAAATAATGCAAAATGATGGAACATCATGACAAAAAGCAATTAATTGGACTTGAAAGCTGAGAGAGCATTGTGTTTTGTTTGGGTTTTTGTTGATAGGAGATGAAAGTTTTTGAGAGCGGAAATCGAATTTCAGGGGTGTGGAAAGGGAGTGTATGAATGCAATCACCTGGCAGAAGTCTTTTCTAGCAATGGAAATCATTCAGCAATGCCTATGAATGAATGTGTTTCTGCACTGGGACATATCTACTTCATTCTATTTGATGATATGGGCGATATCCTGTGGTGTTGAAAAATCCGACCTTGACGACCTGGCCCAGTACATATTCAGCCACCATGGTACATCTATTTTTTCATCCATGGAAACTGACAAAAGATCTTTGGGGCAAGGTTGTTCCACCCTGGACTCAGATGGACTAGTCCTTCAGCTCCAGAAACTGCCCAAGGCTGGAGATCTTCGCACCAACTGACCCCTAAAACCTGATGGCTGATCATGATTTTTCCATGAATAACATATATATATATATAATATATATATATATATATGTATATTTTTTTTTTCCGTAGACCTCTTTAGGACATTCGCATTTGTGTTGCCTTTTGGGATCATGATGCCGCGTGCCCAGAAAATTGAGGCATGCAGCCGGAAGTGGGTGAGTCTTTGGATGAGTTCTTATCGTAAAAAGATGATCGGCTGCTGCTTGTGGGATTGGCGCATCAGTGGGGAGAGATGTGGTTTACCTTCTTGTAATTGAACATATAGGTATAGAACATGGACTTTTTAGTTCGATGATTTATCAAACATGGTGGTTTTCACTAGCTGCATGTTGAATTACCAGAGGGTACTGGGTCTGTGATCTTGGCAATCAAAATCACGACTTGTCAATCTTCACCACCCAGATGGGCAGCCAACGGCAGTTGCACTTGATGCAATTCCCAACAGCACAGTACACGGTTCAGTCATTCTGCTTGGGCAAGAGAACATCAGTCTGAAACTTCTGATTTTTTTTCCTGTATCTTCCTGGAATGTTTATCCCTGTCCAGTTTCATCCTCTTGGCTCTCCCGGACCTGCCAACCATGACAGCACCCAGGTTGGGAAACTGCCACAAGTTGCGGTCGGTGTCTTCGTGCTGCTTCCAGGCGTGGAGTGGGTGAAGTAGGACCACGTAGCCTTTGGTAATATGATATCAGGTTTGTATATGTTTGTATATGGGTTTCGTGAGTTGTTTTTTAGTGTGATTTATTATCTGATGAATATCCCCGATTCATATCCAAATTACATGCTTGGAAGGTGATTGTCCTATAGCGAATTCCCATTGCCATTTTTCTGACTGCCTGCGGGGCCCGGGGGGTACACAATGGTTAAGATGTTTGTGCTGGAAGGTTGGCCTTTGAACATCCAATAGAAAGTTCACGAAGGGCAGGGTGCAAGGAATGTCTGTTGTTTTTCTCAACGTTTCTGTTCACATGACTCAACAAAGCTAGCCTAAAGAATCGTGCTTGCAAGCAGATGTAAGCACATCAACAGTTTGAAATGGAGCTAGAGTCTTGGGTGGATTTCGTATGTGCATGAGTGTCAATGTATTACATCATGAATCATCATGAGTCCTGGATGGACTGCCCAAGGTTACTTCAGCTTACACCAACCAATCGCCACTGGCACCCTGCGAGGTGTTACTCTGACGCCTTGGAAACGCCCGACCAATCGCAACTTGCAGCACCAATTTGGTAAGATGAAGCGAGTCGTGCGATGTTCTACACACTTGTTGATTCTGAGTAAGATTATGTAGGATATGACTTGATCTGCGAATGATAAGCCACGCTTGTACAGAACTTCAACACGTGAACCATGCGCCCTCTGTTCGCATCCTTTCTGCGGATGCCCGAGGGCACCTGAGAGAAGTCCCAATGTTGGTATTCGCAGGGGCCTCGGCTGGGACATTTACAAAGGCCACCACCTGGCTATGGAAGACTTGTTTCCTCTTGGAAACCAGACATTTGTGGACATTTGTGGAAGGTGTTGAAGTGTTCCAAGGGGATACACTGACTTTTTGGGTCCGTTTAGGCTTTGTTTTTGGTAGGGGGGTTTCTGTGAATAGTTCAACATTGCTCTTCCAGTCCTGACAAATCAGAATGGTGAGTCAAAACTTTGGCTGTTTGCATGTCGCAATTGCTGTCCTGCATCGAACATGCATGCAATACCATCCCCCTCCCTAACCAATATAGGCCCTGGACAGGATCCATTCTATTTGGGTAAGTAGGCTTCCAACCCCCTAGTTCAACGGACTGCGGCAAAATCGAAAACTAGAAACCAGGTGGACATGGCGTTTACGTTGTTTTTACGCTGAAATACAGGGCATTCCTACCTGCAGATTTGCCCATCATCGGACGGTTGACGCGAGCGGCGAGCTTCAGGAAGCGACGGGCCGTCCCCTGGGGAGGTCGTTGAGGTTGGAGCTGGAGCTGAGGGGAAGTGTGAAAGGTTGATGCGTTGGATTCCTTCAGAACTGTATATATGAAAGATTATATAAATATGTATTAATGTATGTATTAAAAGAAAACTTAGAGTATATTTGGATATATATTGTTATATAAAATATAGTATGATTATATATACCATAAGTACATAGTTACATAGATGTATATAACATATCAATACTTTATACAAAAGAGTCATACGGAAGAGTCACAACATAGTCAGAGGTAAGCATCAAGGCACTTGTCCGACTTGTCCGTGGCACGAAAAACTCCCCAGGGTCGTGCTGAATGCAGGTGCTTGGTCAACAAGATCTTGAGTCCTACCCCCGGCTTCAACGTCCCTTCATTGATAGGCCTGGTCTGCAATTATGCTGTTTTGGGGGATCCCATGTGACTCCACCAATAGATATGTCCATGGTTCACGCTGGTAAGTTCAGTAATGGCAAAGTCCCAATCTTTCACAAGCAGCAGTAGCACACAAAAATTATTGTGGCAAACACAAAAAAAACAGAACAACCTATTGTATCATTTATATGTCTATCATGATCTCTACCATTTTCTCACTATTTTAGAAGTGGATATTTAGCTTCCGCACCAAGCTGGCCAGGATTTGGCTCACGGCCAAGGCCGGCAACGGTGGACAGCCCTTGCCCAATGCCTTGAGACGGCCTCACTTGCCCAAAGGCGGGGCCTTGGGATGGCCAAAGATGCCGAGTTTTGTGACTTCCTCTATAATTTCCAGCTTTCAAATACCTGGGTGGTTTCAATAGCATGATTTTGTGCACGATTCCGCCTTGAACCAAGGGTATGGGTTGGTCAAAGGGGGGTTCCTAGTCCAAGAGTCATGGAGCATCTTGAGGAGGATCAATCATTTGAGTGCTGCCACAATCAGAGTCGAGTTTGATGTGGATCAAGGGGCAAGAAAGTTAGACGTCTCTCTGTGGACTTGATACATGTGCACCATGACCATGTTTACCCTTACTTTCCAATAAACATGCTAGCTGGAGAATCTCCCATTTAGTTCGCTGATTTTCTCATGAAGACCCACTCATTCATTCGGATGTCCCAGCTAGCCACAAGAGGGATTCCGCAATTTCTTAAGTTGTCACATGTCACCATATTGTCCCATCTTGGTGGATGTTCATCAATTCATGAATCGGAATTTACCCATTATCCATGAATATCCACTAATGTTTGGATTCCCAATCTGTGATGGCTCATTCCCATAGCATTCATCCCATCTAAAACCCATGGCATGTCCCGTGTCAGGTCCCGGATATGGTGGACATGGCGGATCTGTGGTGCTCAAAGCCACGTCGCAGATCGAAAGCTTCCTGGACGTTCCCGAGAAGGTCCGAGCGGAACATGGCGGCGATGGCCACGACACCAAGCGCGGCAATCATGGGGAGGACTATGTGCTCCAGGCCCGGGGAACTGGTCATCCTGAGACTAGAATGACCCCATGGTTTGTACGCTGGGGATGCTTCAGAAATCTTCAATGTGTGTGTGTGTTTATATATATATATATTTTATTTCATATGGTTGTTGTTCTTATATAATGTGAATCTCCATTGCGTCTTTCCATAGCTCACCTCTACATGGCTGTGCTAAAGGGTTTGAAATCTATTTCAGAACATGTGGATTGATGTGATTCCGTGGTTTCAAACGGTTTCAAGATATCCAAAAGATCTTTTGAACTTGAAAAGTATTTGGATTTGCAGAGGATCCAAGTAATGCCAAAAAAAGGGATGCTACTTGTCTCTGCTGGGTCACTTGGTCAGGCCCAGGAGGTTTCAGTGACTCTGAGGAGATTGGAGCAAATGAAAAAGCTCGTGTGTTAGATTCGAATGAAGGAAACCCAAGAATAAACCATCCCCAATGATCCCCAATGATCCCCAAGTGGGTTTTATAATGTTTTATATAGATTTTTAATGATTTTTATAGTATATTCCTATTTAAGATGACCACCTTAAATGGATCTGGATCGAAGTGGTCGGCCACAAATGATCTGAAGCCTGGCAGGTTCCCATTGGCACCATCGTTCGCGAGCGAGTTTTTAGTGGGGAACGAACACAGGAAGGCCGCCGCATTTTCCTGCCACAGTTTAGGTATCAGCTCCTCGGTCTCGAAAGGCAGCTCGACGTATACCGCTTCTGAGATCTGAAATGACTGTTACATTACCAAGTATAAAAGTGATATTGAAGCACATAAGTTGGTGGAAATATGTAGAAACCCGACTTGAGATTTAAGCCAGGTTGTGGAGGAAGCACATGGTATCAGCAGGTGGCTGAGGACTGATCCACCATATCTTCCCAAGGGATTGGTCGATGGGACTTCATATTGATTACCCCAACTCAGCAATAGCGGCATGTTCGGATGGAAACTCTTGATTACTCGATAATCCAATCATCTTCCAAATTTTGTGAATGGATCCACTGTTTTCACATCATGATATGTTAACTTCTGCTGCCATGTCCACAACTCAGGTTTCTTAGACATCACGACACCTTCATAGTGGCGCGCGGTGGCATTGGTGGCGTTGGGCCCAAATCCTTCAAGAAAGGTACCTTTGTGGCATCAGAAGAATGTCTATAGCGACTTCATTGCAGACCCTTCACTCCAGAAATGATGGTTTGTTTGTGTTATATTGAAAATCAGGGAAACCATGAATAGCTATTTCAATGAAAACAAATCTGGTTTGGGACGGTCTGTGATTGATCGTAAATCTTGCAGCTGGGATTGCATGCTGATTATTGAGGAAAACACCTTGGCTGTGGTGGGTTGATTGAGCTTGCCCAATCCTGGAATCTCACATGCTGCGATTTTTTCAGCCTGCTTCATTGCTCATGTGTTCAACATCCAGGACGTGGGCTGATAGTTGTGCTGACCATTTAACATGATATGGTTCTATAAGGGGTGCATGGCAGTGCATGGGTTAGGTGGGTTTCCATGCTTTCCTATAGTTCTCAGGAAGTGGCTTACCAAATTGAGCAGTGTTGAAAACCTTATTGATGATGGTTTATTGAATGTTGGGGCACTATACTCCCATTGATGGAGGATTGATCGCTGTGGATGACTAGAATCCCCAGCTAAACTATTCAGTAAAAAAAATGTTCAGCATTCACCATTGTTTTCCATAGACAGCGCTCAATTATCTTAACTCCAGGAGTCTACATTTACCATCTCAAGTTGCCAGCCATTGCCCCAAAAAATCCCTGGCCCAGGTGACAGTCGCAGGGGTACTCCTGGGCAGAGGCGCCAGTTGGAGAACCATTGACGTGAGCTGTGTTTTTTGTTGGAAAATCCTAATGAATATGTAACTATGTAACACAATTGAAAAAACATGTGTCACCAAATTGGTGCATAAAACTTGTTCCCAGCAATTTCCACGAAACATCTCCGAGATTTCCGTTGATTCAATATTCAACACATCTGGTGACTACTGCGCTCCTTCTTGGGGTGAACTGGGTGTGACCGTGGCAGGACACGCTTGGAACTTGAGTTGAGGGTCTTGAACGATGTGGCGTTGATTGGAATGCCCAATGCTGGGAAGACCTCCTTGTTGGTGCGCTGGGTTGGGCGGCGGTCATTGGGGGTTGGGAATTTCGGTTTGGAAGCCAGTGCAGTGTTTCCAGGATTATTGACAATTCAATCTTGACATATTTTGAGTCCGCTGGGGTTCATTACATTTTGATACATTGTCGTTGAACATCGTTTCTGCCTCAAGCCACAGTCCCACAGTAGTGATCATCGGTGTCTTTTCCCACTGGTGTTCAATCGAGTAACGCCATGAGTTTTACAGGAAAAATATCAATCGTTTTCTCAACCAGCCCCGCTATTTTTCTCATTGCAGGACATTATTGTGGCCGTATGGGTTTGTCAAAAATAGGGTACCCCCTGTCCATCCACGGGGTTCATCATCAGTAGCAGTCATTCTCGCCATCAAAGCAGCCGTAACTTGATGGTACAGTAAATCTCCCATTTTCAGACAACACCCACTGTCATATTGTTGATTACGACAAACTTATCCCACTATCCCCATCATATGCCTATCATAGACTTCATATCCCCATCATTTGCATTCTCCCCAGGAGATCACCATTTTTGTAGGATCTTGTTGGTGATCTAGACTTATCCCATGAGTATCCCCATTATATCCCCATCATATCCCTATCATATCACCGCCCGAGGCGGCCATGAGTCGAGCGCACACGCGAATTGGACCAGAAGAGTTCAGCACCACCAGGTGACGGACGGCAAGGTCTTTTGATGCCTAACATGGTGTGTCTGAAAATGAGCATTTTAACCATCAACAAATGGGAGAAGGTATGGGATTTAATGGGAAAGAACTGACCAACAAGATGATCTGAATCCCATCCCCCTAATATTTAATATTAGAAACCATGGTTTGAAAGGGGATGAAATCACACAGATGGGGGTGTTTAATATTAGGGAAAAATACGATTAATTTCAAAACAAGTGATGAACATTTGGCTATACTATGCTATAATATGCTATACTTAATCTTGCTTAATCAACAAGAATGCGATTGGAGATGGATGTGACCTGGTTTTTACTGGAAAATCTCCTCAAACCCATTGAGTTTTAGCCCCAATTTGATGGGGGGTTCGGGGCCCACGGCTTGGTGGGACCATTTGGCTACCCATTTGTTGGGAGATTTGCTGTTGGAAAATGGATGGACATGTGGAATGTTCAAATCCACTGGCAGATATGGTATGTTTAACTTTGACACACTTTGACCCATACACACGTGTCATCACGTGTCTATACACGTGTCTCAAGATTCTGGCGGCAGTTGATATGGACTCTGGGTCTACTACTGAAAACTCGAAATACATTATGATACTCCATATATTATATACACGATTATACACGTGCATGTTGAAAGTGTGTTGATTCCAGCTTTGCAACAAGATCACAGGACAGCATCCGTCTTTGGACTTCCCCAAAAAGGTGACTTCGGCAGATGAACCGCTGCAATTAAATTGAAATTACATCTGTTTGCCAAGCTGATGATGAGACATTTGCCTGGATATGCCCGCTTTTGCCGTTTTTCTCTCCAAAGCATTTCCAGAGTTGCTGAGAGTGGAAAGGGGAGGTTGGATTCGCCAGATCTGTGTCCCCCTATGCAGCCAGGCCTCACGTGGGCGTGATTCGTTTCAGAGATCGACGCTTGTCAGCAACTACTGTATGAACAGTCGAAACATTGAACCAAAAATAATCAAAAATACATACTTGTTAAATCGCGTACCAAAAACCAGATGTGCTCCGTGTGTATACTGATATACTGTATGTTTCTTTTTGGGGCCTTGGATGAGAATACATGATTGATGTTGCTCCGCTTCATGTCTGCTTCATTGGTTGTTGTGCCATGGTGAGGCTTCTAGCGTTGAAGTCGGGTGAAGTCTTGATGTTCCTGTTTGAGCATGCACGTGCTTCAGACGCTCGATATCAGTATTTTTTGTCACCTGGAAACAGGTGCTGACGACCGGGATAAATACATGACCCTACCTTGACAGTGCCCTGACTTGTTTGGATACTGTACCTGATATCTATTGATATCCCATATTATTTCACTAACAAAACTGTTGCCAGTTGCACCAATTCCACAGCCATCCGGAATCTCACTCGCAGCCTTGGACTCATCCCAGCATCAGGTGTGGAAGTCTCCATTTGCGACCTGCCGGGTCTGAAGCAGGGTGCCCACAACGAAGCTCGGAGAGGTGATGGATTTAGCGTTGGAAACCTAGAAACTCTGTACGAAACATCATCTATAGTATCCCCACCCCGTTAGCCTAGCGTTTTGGAGGGGGCCTGGCAAAATGTAATTTACATCTTTCGGGCCGTTTTTCTGGGTGGGTTAATTGTAACTTAAAAGCGGTAAGGTACCAAAAACCAAGGATTAAAAATGTAAGTAGCGACCCCCCCAGGCATGGCCCCGGTCAAAGGATTTCAGGGCATCAGGAAATCCCAGGAATACCTCGGGAATATTGTATACCATGGACATGGGGGGGGGCGGAGAAAATGTAACTTACATTTTTTGCCCCCCCCCCACCCTTTTGAAACCTGAATGATCCTGAATGTTCTTGACTAAGTATTGCTGGCCACAATTGGCCACACCTGTATTCTTGGCTCAAAAGTGCCGATTAAAGTGAGATCGTTGGATATCGTTGAGGCAATAAAGAGGTGCCGTCTAGGGCCCAACAATGTAAGATCTTGGGGGAGGTTCCACAAGCCTGCATTGACTACCAACTTACATTTTCATCATGGAGTGGATCAATTCCATCGGTGCTCGGCCCACCTACACAAGGGTTTCCAAAATGGAAGCCGAGAATGTGTAAAAATTGGTTCCTACAATGGAAGCCACCAATTTTGAAACATTCTAGGCCCGGGCTTCCATGTTGGGAAACAATTTTATGACAGATGAATGTTTCTGACGTTTTATGTCAGTTGAAGGTCTCTCAGACTTGATTTCGCCCTGAAGAGGTCTAACTGTCTAACCATTCCAGACATTGTTGTAAATACATGTAAATGTCACCTCTACATCCTTGTTTTACCATAGGGTGCCCCATGCTTGGATGGCCACACCTTCGAAAATATACTGTAATGTAATTTACATTTAGGAAGGCTTTACCTTCTAAATGTAATATTACATTTTTCCGGTTCCTCCAAATTTCAGAGGGACCTCCCTAAATGTAAGCTACATTTTTGAAGGTGCTGATTTAATGGGTTTTGAGAAAATGTAAGTTACATCTATGCCGGTTTTAAAGTTACAATTAGGGGAGGGTAAAAAACAGTAGGGATTCTATAGTAACATCTAATGGGCATTTTTTTAATAAAACCACCCATAGTTTCATGTTTTATATTTCTGGGGAGCTCCAATATTATCTAACAGCATTCAATTGTGCAGAATTCATTTGTTTAGGGACCCCTTGTACATTATGTGGTGTCAATGTAGAGGCAATGCACGCACAGCGGACATGGCCTTTTCTCCCTTAGTTCTAAGAGTCCTTGTGCCTGACGGCCGCGAGACGCGGCAGGATTTGNTGTCAATGTAGAGGCAATGCACGCACAGCGGACATGGCCTTTTCTCCCTTAGTTCTAAGAGTCCTTGTGCCTGACGGCCGCGAGACGCGGCAGGATTTGCCTGAAGATACAGGAAGTAAAATGTGATGACATGCCTCATGTGTCAAATGGCATGCAGTCACTCTATGATACGATGTGACATCGACA
>BGPT01001334.1:115876-133044 GCA_003297045.1 Symbiodinium sp. clade C Y103
GGCAGGATTCGCCTGAATGTACAGGAAGTAAAATGTGATGACATGCCTCATGTGTCAAATGGCATGCAGTCACTCTATGATACGATGTGACATCGACAGGGGTGTAGTGGGGATATAGTGGGGATGAAATAGGGATATCATGGTGATCGACCCTGGTGATTTGTATTAATTCCCCAATCTTTGAGTAGGAAAATCTACTATGTGTGCCTAAAACAGCTGAAAATTATAAATGTCTGGTTGCCATGTTCGATGATTGGAGGGTATTTGTCAATTGGGGATCCCGTGACAGGATATAAGAAGTATTTATGCATGCTAGATTGAAAGGCCGCGCTTCTGGAGTTATCTTGTTTTTGATTTAGGCACATTATATAAGAGAAAAGGATGGATGCTGCACATATGAAAAAACGGCATCTTCAGCCCCAAGCAACCTTTCGGACATCACATTGACATCAACATAGATCAATAATGATCAATATACATCAATATACATCGATATCCATCAATATACATCAATATGCTAATATGTGATAAATTCTGAATTCTTACCCATTTCCACCGCAACAGCATGGGTGCTCATGGACTTGTCCGTTAGGAGGTCCATGAGGGAGGCCACAATGATGGCCACCAGTTGGCTCAAGAGATTTTGGTAGTTCGACAGGCTCCTGTGGGCTGAGGAAGCATGAGGAGGATGAGGGTTGGTAACTTTTGGTCTTAGTAATGTTTATCGCTATTGAATATTGTTATCATTGATGGTTTGAAATTGGACTGTTGGTACTGTATAAAGTGAACTAATCATTAATGATGAAGTATGTCTTGTTGATGTTTACGATTTCTGACTTATGATGATCATGATTGTCATCATTGTTGTTAGCCTTGTCATTGTTGGTACTGCTATCAATATGTATCAATACTTGGACGATGGCGATGCTGAGACGGTGGATCAAAACCCTGGTAGCCCAGTGAACATCAAAATAAATAGCTGACGAATGGATGTGCATCCCACCAACTATTTATATATATATGTTGATTTCACATGTCCTTGGTCCATGACTGCCTGCCATCCGTTCCATCGCTCCGTCAACTGCAGGGACTTTTCGTGCTCGGAAGAGGAAAATGCCCGCTCTGCTCTCCGGTGAGAGCTGCCCCGGAGGGAATTGTGATTGGTAGCGGGGCCAGGCTCCGAATAGGACCTGGCTCCAGCTTGTAGGTAGGACCCTGCGAGCTTGCCATGACTGCCACATCGAGTTCCGTAGATCTGGGTGGATCGAAGNGCCAGGCTCCGAATAGGACCTGGCTCCAGCTTGTAGGTAGGACCCTGCGAGCTTGCCATGACTGCCACATCGAGTTCCGTAGATCTGGGTGGATCGAAGTTCTTCAGTGGAGAAGATGAAGATGGAAAGGAATATAGGAGGTGGAAAACCTGGATTTCCAACAAGTTGTTGACCTTAGATGAGAAGATTCCAAAGAATGCTCGTGGAGCATATGTGTTCACGCTCCTTCAGGGGCGCGCTCTCGAGGCTGTGGAACACCTCGAGCCCTCCGTGTACCAGGTGGAGGGAGGTGAGAAGGAGTTGTTCAAGCTCCTTGATGTGAGACTTCCCACCAAGGACACAGCTGATGAGCTCAGTGAGAACATGACCAAGATCTTTGAGCTTCGGGCTGCCGAAGGTGAAACGATGAAGACCTGGATTAGCCGGGCCTCTGAGGCCTTCGACACTCTGCAAAGGAAGACATCAGTGTCTTTCCCTGAAGAAGCTCGCGGTTGGATGATACTGAATAGGTCTGGANATTAGCCGGGCCTCTGAGGCCTTCGACACTCTGCAAAGGAAGACATCAGTGTCTTTCCCTGAAGAAGCTCGCGGTTGGATGATACTGAATAGGTCTGGATTGTCGGCTGAGCAGCGTGCAGTGGTCTTAGCAAGGTCAGTGGGAAGTTTGAAACGGGAAGACGTTGGGAAAGCTCTGAGGAGTTGCTACCCTGATATGGTGATCCCCAAGAAGAAAGTGTTCGGCGCTGGTGTAGTCNGGGAAGTTTGAAACGGGAAGACGTTGGGAAAGCTCTGAGGAGTTGCTACCCTGATATGGTGATCCCCAAGAAGAAAGTGTTCGGCGCTGGTGTAGTCGCGGATGAGCCTGCGGCTGATGATGATCCATCGGCTGATGAGTTTGAGGATGTCGAGCTCTTTTTGGCCGATCATGACAATGGTGAGGAGGGTGATTCAGGCGAAGTGTATGAGGAGGAGGAAGTGAAGGAAGTTCTTGCTTCGACTTGGCAAGAGCGCAGAAAATCCCTGAATCGCCTCCAGAAAGCCAGACGCTTTCACGATGTTGGACAAGTTCGCCGCCAATTCAGGGTTGAGGTGGAGGAGCTGAAAAAGAGAACGAAATGCCATAGATGCCAACAGGTGGGACATTGGTCCCGTGAATGCAAGAATCCTCCAGTCAAAGGTGCATCGAAAGGCTCAAAAGGTGGAGCTGCATCCAAATCTGATGCGGGAGCCGCTGCAGTCGAGCACTTCGTGGCTTTGGTCTGGACTCAGTCTTCGATGTTGCAACAATTGCGTGAGAGATCTTTGACTTCCAAGCAATCTGCCGAAGTTTCCTCTGATGATCATGAACTGCTGTTGGTGTCGAGCCCTGGATACGGTGTTCTTGACTCTGGCTGTGGAAAGACGATCATCGGCGAGGACACCCTTTCTGAGTTCATGCATCTTTGGAAAGATCACGGAGTGAGTGTCCCGGCTGTACAGACTGAGGTGAACCATTTTCGTTTTGGCAATGGGTCTCGAGAGACCTCTCATCGTGTCATCAGTATGCCAGTTGTTTTAGCTGGCAGACCTGGAGTGATCAAAGCTGCCATTGTGAAAGGCACAGCTCCACTCCTCATTTCCCGTAGTGCTTTGAAGACTTTGAATGCCAAGATCGATTTTGGTAAGTCCGAACTTCAAGTGTTTGATGAAGGGTCCACGGTTCCCCTTCGAACAAATTCTGCTGGTCAGTATGTGATTTATCTTTTGGGTCAGNTTGGTAAGTCCGAACTTCAAGTGTTTGATGAAGGGTCCACGGTTCCCCTTCGAACAAATTCTGCTGGTCAGTATGTGATTTATCTTTTGGGTCAGTCTTTGTCTCCTGAGGTGTCTTTTGCTGAAGTTATGAATGCTGATCCAGTAGAACAACTTGAAGTCAGTGACAATAGCCTATCTGCAAAGAGCGATTTGCCCGGATCTGCTGCTGTTTCCGATGTACAGGCGAAGCCCGTTGTACAGGCGTGTGAAGTAGTTGAGCCCTCTCCGCATGTGCCTGTGCTCGAACATCCGCCATCTGAGAAGCCTTGTGCATCCGAGACAGGACCGGCCGAAGTTTCTGTGTGGAGTAGGGAAGATCATAATCTGCAGTTCATGCCCATCACTGGTAAGCAAGGACCCCATTGGCATCAGATCTCTCTCCGTAAGGTAATTGATTTAGAGACCCTCCAGGTAGTTCATGAAGATAAGATAGATCATACCTTACCCAAGTGCAGTTACTACAAACCTGTNGATCTCTCTCCGTAAGGTAATTGATTTAGAGACCCTCCAGGTAGTTCATGAAGATAAGATAGATCATACCTTACCCAAGTGCAGTTACTACAAACCTGTTCCAAAAGGAGTGAAATCATTTCGCACTGAATTTCATTTCCGGCCACAGGAGCATGTATGCCCTTCTGAGTGTTTGCCAATTCAGCATCTGAGGAAGCTGACTGCACAAGTCAAGAAAGCGATGCCGTATCCTGGAACCTATGTCGGAGGCAAAAGATTGTTGGTTTCCGAAGTGTTTAGCCCACCTAGGTTTGCCACAACTGCCAAGTCTCTAGGTTTTGCAGCGAGATCTTATGACCTTTTGAATGGTTTTGATTTCCGCAAGTCTGCCGATAGGGCCAGGGTCAAGAAAGAGCTCAAAGAAGAGCCTCCCGACTTGCTGGTGTTGTGCCCTCCGTGCACACACGAAGGTGGCTGGTGGCATCTGAATGCGTCACATCTGCCCATGCATGAGAGACTCAAGTTGGAACAAGAAAGCAGGTTGTACATTCGGTTTTGTTGTGAGTTGTATCAGCAACAAGTGTCTTCCGGTCGCTTGGCAATGTTTGAACATCCGAAGGGAGCAAAGACCTGGAAGTACCCAGAAGTGGAAAAGCTGAAAGCCCATAGCCATTTGGTGTCGTGTCACATGTGTATGTTTGGCTTGCGTCTTCCGAAGAGTCAGCACCTGATTAGGAAATCGACTAATCTGTTGGTTAGCCATGAACACATGAAACAGCTTGGTTTGCAATGTCCTGGAGACAAACATCCCCATCACTGCAAGCATGATGTGATCGCTGGAAGCCATCCTGAAGTTGGGTTAATTAGCCGTTTTGCAGGCCAGTACACACCCAATTTTGTTGAACGCGTTCTCCAGTGTGTACCTCAGTTTGCTCGGGCTGTCGAAGCGAACCTTGTTCAGACTGCAGAAGATGACGGAATTTCTCATGAAGTGATTGAATGTTTTGCCGCCCATCGAGAAGAACTCCAGTCTGATAATGAGGAAAATATCAAGAGAGCCTTGGCTAAGTTGCACAAGAACTTGGGTCATCCGTCAAATCAAGATTTGATTCGTGTGCTCCGTCATGGACATGCATCTGAACAAGCCATCACTCTTGCCAGAAGTTTCTCGTGCGATTTCTGCCGTGCCCAAATTCGGCCTCATGTTCCCTTGCCTGCTCAGACCAGCCGTGCAACATTGTTCAATCAAGTTGTCGGCATTGATGTGAAGTTTCTCCCAGGTTGGAAGGTGAACCAAAAGGTCAAAGCCCTCAATATTGTCGATCAGAGTTCCTGTTATCAACAGATGATCCCTTTCTATGAGCAAGAGACATCCGCTCTCATTCAGAAACTGTTTGCCGACAATTGGGTTCGTTGGGCTGGTCCTCCTGAGACTGTCATCATGGATCCTGCACAAACCTTGTTGGGTGAAGGTCTTCAAGGGTATTTAGAAAATCAGGGATCCAATGTGAAGTTGATAGCGGCTGAGGCTCATTGGCAGTTGGGACGCACAGAGAATCATGGTGGCTGGTTTAGCCGAGTGCTGACAAAGGTCATCCAGGAACATGGTCCTCAAAATCGTGATGAATGGGAAGAATGCGTCAGATTGTCTCATGTGAAAAATCAGGCCATTCAAAGCTATGGATATACTCCTCATCAACATGTGTTTGGTCGCAATCCGACGTTGCCTGGTGATCTTTTGTCCGAGCCGTTGCATGTGATTCCTGGTACTGCTGGTTTGACTGATGATGCTGTTGCAAGAGCCCAAGAAATCAGGTGTACCGCCTGTCAAGCTGTTGTTGCCATGCAAGATGACAAGTCTTTGCGTCGAGCCTTAGCAGCTAGACCTCGAGTCACAGAACCTTTCAAACCCGGCGACCTGGTCGCTTACTGGCGTCAGCAGAAGTATGAGTCAGGTAAGGTTCAACAAGGTGGCAAGTGGCATGGAGTGGCCATTGTAATTGGTCATGTGGGTAGGAATGTGCTTGTTGCTCACCGCCGTCAAGTTCTGCGATGTGCCCCTGAACAGTTGAGACCCGCTACAACTGAAGAACGAACTTTGGTGGAATCCCCTGAAGCAGAATTATTGGGTATTAAAGATCTCATAGAAGGGGGAGCATTCAAGAGCAAACAGTACATAGATCTGGTTTCTGGACACTATCCCACTCAAGCTGATGTTGATCAAGGTCCAAATCCAAGTTCTGCGGATCAACCTCCTGTTGAATCCGGTGAAGCACAGCCATCCAATCCAGGTGCAGGTCATGCACCCCATGTTGAATCTCCTGATGTTCCTGTGATTGACACTCCTCCTGACGAAGTTCTGGTGGATAAGTCTCCTGCTGATGCTCCTGATGTGCATATGCAAGCTGATGCGACTGCGTCCCGCGAGTCTGAACCCGCTGGTTCCTATGGTCCAATACGGAGACGTGTGACTGGGAAAAATGCTGANTGATGTGCATATGCAAGCTGATGCGACTGCGTCCCGCGAGTCTGAACCCGCTGGTTCCTATGGTCCAATACGGAGACGTGTGACTGGGAAAAATGCTGAAGTAGCCTTGTATCGACCTCCTGCTATGCAAGAAGACGACTTTGCTGAAATGATGAGGGAATTAGTCCCTAGGTTGATTGAAAATGCTACTCAGTCGCAGCCTCCGTCTTCTGGATCCCCGTCTAGTGCTAGTCAAGGAACCAAGCGTGACCGTGACACTGGGAATGATGACTCCACAGAAGGTCCTCCGACTGTTCGTTCTCGTGTTGAAACCAACGAAGTTTTGTATGTTGAAGAAGTGTTGGATTTGTGGGATCGTGGAGGTGTTGAAGCTTTGATGTCAGCTCACCTGCAAAAGAAGTCTGCTAAGGAATTGCCTCCNAGTGGTAATGATGCTGAGACTCAAAAGTTGGTGGACGAATCAAAGTCTGTGGAATGGAGTACACTGATCGAGAAGGGAGCGGTCCGTGTTCACTATGGTAAGAAGGCTCTTCATCTTCGTGAAACTCAGCCAGATCGTTTCATGGGAAGCCGTTTTGTTATTATTCACAAACCAGTTGTGGAAGGTCAAAATGTTGATTTGAGTGATCCTTCTTCCTTCAAGATCAAGAGTAGGTGGTGTCTGCAAGGTCATTTGGACCCAGATTTAGACAAGAAAGCCTTAGAAGGGTTGTTGCAGTCTCCTACTTTGAGTCAAATGGGTCGTAATGTCCTTATGCAAGTGATTGCTTCACACCGATGGAAGCTCCAGCTTGGTGACATCAAGGGTGCATTCATGGAAGCCGGTCCCTTACCAGCAAAGTATCGACCGTTGTATGCTCATCAACCCAAAGGGGGTATACCTGGAGTTCCTAGTGACGCTGTGTTGGAGGTTGTTGGTAATGTTTATGGTCAAAACAATGCACCTCATGCCTGGTATGCCACTTTTGATGCTGAAGCTCTTGCGTGTGGGTTTGTCCGTTCCAAATTCGACAGCTGCCTTTATTACTTGCGAGATGATGAAAATCGTTTGCAGGGCATCTTAGGAGTTCATGTTGACGATACCGCTGTGGGCGGTGAAGGTGCCAAGTTTGAACAAGCGATTGCTCANGCGAGATGATGAAAATCGTTTGCAGGGCATCTTAGGAGTTCATGTTGACGATACCGCTGTGGGCGGTGAAGGTGCCAAGTTTGAACAAGCGATTGCTCACTTGCGTCGCCGATTCCCCTATAGGAAATGGCGTGAAGGCAGTGGTGAGTTCTGCGGTTCATTCTATTCTCAGGATGCATCATCTATGGCTATTTCCATGTGTCAGCAACAGTTCACCGAGACTCTTAGACCTGCAAGTATCAACAAGGGAGTGTCGAATGAACAGAAACTGAATGATAGTCAAATCAAAGTTTTGAGAGGAATCAATGGGAGCCTGAATTGGCTTTCCTCTCAATCACGACCTGATCTTGCGGTTCAAACCAGTCTCTCTCAACAAAGTTTTCCACAACCAAAGATCAAACATTTGAGAGATGTGAACAATGCTATCCGCAGGGCTCGTCAACACAAAGATTTGGCCATCTGTTTCAATGCGATTTCTCCTNGCGAGATGATGAAAATCGTTTGCAGGGCATCTTAGGAGTTCATGTTGACGATACCGCTGTGGGCGGTGAAGGTGCCAAGTTTGAACAAGCGATTGCTCATTTGCGTCGCCGATTCCCCTATAGGAAATGGCGTGAAGGCAGTGGTGAGTTCTGCGGTTCATTCTACTCTCAGGATGCATCATCTATGGCTATTTCCATGTGTCAGCAACAGTTCACTGAGACCCTTAGACCTGCGAGTATCAACAAGGGAGTGTCGAATGAACAGAAACTGAATGATAGTCAAATCAAAGTTTTGAGGGGAATCAATGGCAGCCTGAATTGGCTTTCTTCTCAATCACGACCTGATCTTGCGGTTCAGACCAGCCTCTCTCAACAAAGTTTCCCACAACCAAAGATCAAACATTTGAGAGATGTGAACAATGCTATCCGCAGGGCTCGTCAACACAAAGATTTGGCCATCTGTTTCAATGCGATTTCTCCTNCCACAACCAAAGATCAAACATTTGAGAGATGTGAACAATGCTATCCGCAGGGCTCGTCAACACAAAGATTTGGCCATCTGTTTCAATGCGATTTCTCCTGATCGTTTGACTGTGTGCTGTCATAGCGACGCTGCTTGGGCGAACGTGGGACTTCATACTCAAGCTGGTTTCATCATTGCTTTTGTTGACAAGAGTTTGCATGATGGAGCGGTTTCTCCATGGTCCCCTGTTGTTTGGCGCAGCTACAAGTTGCCCCGAGCAGTGAGCTCCACTCTTGGTGGTGAGGCTCAAGCTATGGCCACAGCTGGTGGCACAGTTGAATGGCTTTGTCTTCTTCTTGCAGAAGCCTTGGATGGTCCTTTTGACCCTTTTGATGCACGATCTGTCATGAGCCGGCGTCCTCCAGTGTTTGCCACTGACTGCAAGTCACTGTTTGACCATTTGATTTCTCCTTCGTCTCCNTGACCCTTTTGATGCACGATCTGTCATGAGCCGGCGTCCTCCAGTGTTTGCCACTGACTGCAAGTCACTGTTTGACCATTTGATTTCTCCTTCGTCTCCCACTTCAATAGATGACCGTAGGACGAGCATAGACGTAGTGATCATTCGGGAATCCCTCAAGAACACTAGTGGAAAAATCAGGTGGCTGCCAACTGACAGAATGCTTGCAGATGGCTTAACAAAAGATCGTGCCGATCCTGTGGATCTTCTAAGGGCCTGCATTAGGAAGTCTTCCTACCAGATTTCTCCCGAAGCCACAGTTCTTCAGCAACAAGCGGAAGAAAGGTCGAGGCGTCAAGCAGCCAAGGGATTGCACAGCAACTCCTCTTCTCAGAGTGTAATTCAAGAGTAGTTTCTCCAATTGCGTGATTTCAGGATCTCTGCACTTGTCTTGAAGCGTATAACTTGCATTCTTGTGGTTTCTGAATGTGACTTGGTAGTCTTCTTGAAATGCAGAAATAGTGGAGATAACATGCAATCAGTTGTGAGATGAGCTTCATGTGTATAGTTGTGCATGCCCCTTTTTGCATTAGCATCCTCAAGCGCATTGTGTCTCCCTGCGATTTCCATAGTTGACGTTTGAGCTATGCCTTTGACTGAGAAGGAATCTCAGCAGCTGCGAATCTTGTTGGCCAAGTCCAAAGATGGACCTATGCCTGCTGGTGACAGCGAGATTGATGAGTTTGACCTGATCTCCAGTGTGGAATCTTCCGCATTGGGAGCTATGACCGATGGCTCAAAGCGCCGTGATGNTGCCTGCTGGTGACAGCGAGATTGATGAGTTTGACCTGATCTCCAGTGTGGAATCTTCCGCATTGGGAGCTATGACCGATGGCTCAAAGCGCCGTGATGATTCTCTCCTGACGGAACAGCCTGTCAAGCGTGCCATGGCCAATTCCCAAGCTGGATATGGTAGTGCCTCGTTGCCCTCTCCGTGGTCCGACCACCATGGTTCCCCGACAGCAGTGATTTCCCAGGAATCCTCATCTGATCCTGTGGTGATTGTCATGACGAAGAAAGTGACCTTGCCACCTGGAGTTCCCGACGCACAGACTTGGGGACGTACCTTGATGGATTTTGGGAAGTACATGAAATCTGGTTTGTCTTACAACCAGATGCGTGAGTCCAAGGATGAGAACATCAAGTCGTATTGTCGTTGGTGCAAAGCTCGCTTGTCATCATCTGAGGGGTATCTGAGTGATTTTGCAGCCTACTTGGCATACATGCAGCATATTGAGAGTGGTGCCTCGTGTGTGGAGGGTCCACTCATCCCTGGCACCAAGACCAAGAGACAATATAAATGAATATATAAGAGGGTCGAGATCTGATGCCATTGGAGCATAGGGTTGCATCCGAGCATTGGTAATTCGTGACCATTTAGGTAGTTGTTNACAATATAAATGAATATATAAGAGGGTCGAGATCTGATGCCATTGGAGCATAGGGTTGCATCCGAGCATTGGTAATTCGTGACCATTTAGGTAGTTGTTTCAATTTTTGATTTTAGAATTTAATACCAGTGTTGATTTCACATGTCCTTGGTCCATGACTGCCTGCCATCCGTTCCATCGCTCCGTCAACTGCAGGGACTTTTCGTGCTCGGAAGAGGAAAATGCCCGCTCTGCTCTCCGGTGAGAGCTGCCCCGGAGGGAATTGTGATATATATATATATATATATGTGTGTGTGTGTGTGTGTATGTATAACTTTACAAGTTTTGACCCATTCCCAGATTAATGAACTAATAACATCTAATAAGTAATTGAAAAAATGTCATGAGCCAGACATTGTGGGATGACCGGGATGTTCGTGAAGCCCAGTGCTGATCCATCCTCTGTCCTCGTCCCGATGCGCTTGTCACATTGGTGCAGCGAGTGCTCTGCGAAGAAGCAGGAGAACATGAGGCCGGCGTAGAAGAAGTTCGGCGAGGCAAAGTAGACGAAGAAGGAGAGGAATTCCTAGAGGACTTGGTGATAGGCTGCGATATTTTGGGACAGTTGGGACATGTTGGGACCAGAAAATTTGGGGGAAAAAAAACAGGACCAAAAAAATGAGCATTTAAATCGTTGATGACATCCTGACTTGTTTTCTTCTGGAACAAGACATCTCTTGTGGAACACAAAAGGGTCGTTGATGGGTTGTCCTGCATTCCCATAAAGTTCCCACAGTTCCCTTGAATGGGCCTGCTCCCAAATCTCCCAACAACAGTCTCTATTCCACGGCCAGATTCCAAGCAGAAGTAGGCCAACAAAAAGAAGCCACACGCCAACTCGGCTCCTTGGATCTACAACATGCCAAATTGGTGGGTCGAACTTCGTCGAACTGTTGCCGGCTGAGGTCAAGGATGGCAATTTCATCACACTAGGGGGGCCTGGTGCCCGGTTCCAACAGCGCATCATCCAAGCCACCCACATCCATGGAGATATCGCAAGAGATGCCCATGGTCAGTTGCCCCAGCATCGTTCCAAGGCCGACTCCGATGAAGCGATCCAAGTTCTTCTTCAACGCCGCCGCCTGCGCAACAACTGCTGCAGGTTTGGGGTGAAGACATCCGCCTAGTCACCCATGCTGGCAGCCATCAACTCCAAATTATCTAGTCTCGTCCTAAAAGTGACCAGCCCACCTGTTGGCGTCTGGATCTTCACAGATTGTCATCCAAATCATCCCAAATCCACCCAAAAATCATCCAAACTCGTCATCGGGGCCTCCCCAGTCATGGGTCCTGCCTTGTTTCCGCCCTGGAAGATGAGGTAGGCCACCGTCCCCGCTGGTGTGGCGTTCCAGTTGGGGATCAGCGGCTTAGCGTTGAGGCCGCTCCCCAAGCCGAGACGACCAAGGAGGAAACAGACCAGGAAAGTGGTGAATAACTTGGCATTGCCTTAGAGATTTTGGGGCTGACCCTGGCCTGAACCCATGATCCCCAAGCCTGATTTGAATGTTTTCTATTCATTTCGGCGGTGTTTTTTCCACCGGAGATTTGTTCTTTTTCCAAACATTCATCGCGTGTCATTGGGCTAGCAGGAGGTTGCAGGGTTCCAAGTCTGCAGGAAATTGGTTGGAAGCGTTGGAAATTTCAAGGAGACCTGACCTGAAAACCTAGAAGCATGAATGAAATTGGGAATGGGTCGGCAACAGCCAAGGTTGCTTGAAATCACCCAAAAGTAATGGGTGTTCCTTTCAGGCGGTTTTCCTTACATGCAAGTGCCTTCAAGCAACCATTGAAGGCGGCCGAGTGGCTGCAAGTCACTGCTTTCCATGATTGCAGCTTGAAGGGGTTGGCCGGGAACAAATCAACAAACCTCAGAAGGTCCGGGGTCACTGGACCAATGATCTGATTACCGCTGTGCTGGGTCTGACCGGACAAATACTGCTGAGGATACGGGGTATCATTGCATATTTACTCCAGATATAGGCTAGTCGCAACCCTCACCAAAATCTAAAAATGATCAAAATTGCACATCTCAAACGCTATTCCAATCATGCAACTAATTGACATGGCACTGAAGACGGAGAGAGCAAACGTTCTGCAAATCAAGCACTGCACACCGCAAAGGGGGGATGGCTGTCCAACGTACTTGGGCCTAGCCTACGTCTAGCTTCAAGCATGGCAGATGCCAGTTGATCAGGGGGTAAAATTTGGAAGAGCCCCAAACTTTGGGAGCACAGGTGAGAAAGGTTGAAATAGGGATGATTCTGGGGTGCAGGGTGAGGGGATGTTGTGGGCGTCCAAGCAAATGGTGAACACCAGGGACGCAAAAATCTCTGGAAGCAATCGACATATTCCAATATCTTTGGGAGACGACCCCACCCATACCCAACTGGACTGGTGTCCCACCTCACCTCAGCTGTCAAGAAACCCCTTCCAGAAGCCACAGCAGGGGCCCACCTGGCGTAGGCCCACTGAGCCCTGAAAGGACGCAAGGTGATTGGACACCTTCTGACCTGGGGCCGTTGACGCGAGGCTTGGCTGGGGCCCATCATCGGCTGGGGGCCCTGAAGGTTAAACACTTTTGTAGGTCCCTTCCAGGGTGATTTTCCTACTTGGCAACTAGCGAGCTGTGAAGTTGAACCAGGTGGCTTTGAAAGAAGTGACCGGACTTCCCATGCTCCCTTCTGCAAGTTCACTCAACTTCTTTCGAAACCATTCCAAAAATACTAGTCAGTGTCAATCATCCCATCTATACAGTTGAAAGTTATATTCTGGGACCACCAGCAAGTTGTTTATTGGCCCTATGTATCCCATGTTGGCTTGTTCTCTTCGTATTTCCTGTGGATCAAATCCACGCCAGGACGCTGTAGCCGCTGATGCTGGAGGCCAAAGCCAGTTGAGGCAATTCTGTTGCGGAGAAGCCCTGCATGGAACATCTGTGGAGATCACCCAGATTCGTTGTCTGTTGACTATGTTCTTTGGATTGGTGTACAGGAAACCTCTACATTTGATGGTAAAAACTATGGTTTCCGGTTGAGACGGTCCCTCTCACCAATCCAATGATATGTTCACTCATTTTTTGGTTTTACTATGATTTCCCCAATTGCCTCTTTCCTGATTTCCATCTTCTTGCTACTGCGGAATTCAGGGCAGGTGACTGCAACGAGGCACCTAGCAGTGCATCCGGCCATCGCTGATCAAGCGTGTGTGTTTGGTAGAAAATGGGTTTGAATCCTCGATTGGTGTTGGTCTCACTCCAAGTCTTGTTGCATTGTTTTATTCCGTTCATGCCGCTTAGACCGTCCAGTTTTGGTCTACAGGGAACCTCTAAGTTTGGAAAGAAAGTATGTAGACCGACCTGTAGAAAGACTATGATTGTTTTCCCTGAAATCAACAGAGTGATCGAGTCCCTAAGTCTCCCCCAATAATCAACGAAAATGTGCTTCCTTGTCAAATATCATGTCACATATTTTGTGGTCAACAACAATCACCCGAACTTCACCAGCCAATCTCCCCAGCTATCTTCAGCTCTGGCCTCCATGGGGGACTTCTCCACCTCCCGCAGGGGCCGTTCAGCAAAGGTCTGCGTCAAGCTCCGCTCGGCTTCCTGCCAGCAGAATCCGGTGAAACGGGCGATCCAAGGGATCCGAGGCCCAACTCAATCAACTCCTGGGAAGTCCCTCAACCCCACCTTCAAAAAAAAAAGAAACCATGATTTTTATGTGTTTTCAAACAGTTTGGACTTCCAGCTGCCTGGATCACCACCATTTCCCCCCATCCTGCAGGGCCAGCAGGGAGCCCTTCAAGCTCTTCCAACAGCTATCCTGGCTGGCGCCCCTCACGGCCAGGGCGGCGCAATGGTACAGCGCCACATCTGCCGCCAGTGTCAAGTCGGAGAGGCCCTCCTTGATGTGATGGAAGGTGCGGCTACAGCCTCTTGTGCGGTGGCAAGCGGGAAAACGTCAAGATTTTAGCAACACAAGCCGACGAAGAACGCGGGAATGGGGACAACGGAAATCTGAAAAAAGAAATTGAGTCAAGTGCAAAGGAAGATGTACAAACGGCAAGCTTGGAGCATTTTCCATTGGTTCACCCCACCTGGCGGGCACTTCTGCTGCACTGCCATCACCATGGCCTCCCACCATCCGACAGTAGACACTCGTTAAGAACTGGCTCCGCATGAAAACAAGTGGGCACAAAAGAAGAAGAGGATCTCACCATCACCATCACCATCACCAGCACCATCATCACCATCATCACCATCATCATCATCATCATCATCATCATCATCACCATCACCATCATCATCACCATCATCCTCATCCTCATCCTCATCCTCATCACCATCATCATGATAAAATCCCATGAATCCTCATAAAATGTCCAATTTTTGTTGCTTATTATGTCCATCTTCCCGAGACCACGCCTTCCCTGGCGCACCTCCAACCAGTCGTTCAGCACCTCCAAGCAGCCACAGAGGTGAATCATCAGTTGCCGCGAGCGGCCCGCGCAGCCCAGGTCGAAACATTCCCACCTCCGCGCAGTCCGTCGGTGCTCGGGATGTTCCATGTCCCTCTGGATGGGATCAACGTGCCCAATGGAAAAATGTTCCAACCCATGAGACAACAAGTTCTTGTAAAGGATGACTTCATCTGACCATGTGCCTCTATGACTCTAGGGCCCCTTTAAATGGGTCAAGAATAGTTTTTTTTGGTCAGGTTTGTTTTTTTTCTGTTCTGGTACATTTTGCCTTGTATTTGCAACAGTTTGGACCTAGAACCTGTCATTTTGGCATGTTCACCTTCCACTTTGGATGGTATTTGTTCCATTTGGGCATGTTCATTGTTCACCTTCCATTAGCATGGTATTTGCTATTTTTTTGGCATTTCAACCTCACATTTTGCATGGTACTTGCTACGTGTTGGTACTTCAAACGTTCATGTTTCATGGTATTTGCAACATGTTGGTACTTGAACCTTTCATGTTGCATGGTGTTTGCTGCATGTTGGTACTTCAAACTTTCATTGTGCATGCTATTGCTACATGTTTGTTGTCATTGTTCTGGTTGTTGGTATCTTTAGGGTTTCATTTCGGGTTTCTTTAGGGTTTCATTTGGGGTTTCTTTAGGGCTTCATTTAAGGTATGTTTAGGGTTTGATTTAGGATGTCTTGAGGGTTTCATTTGGATATTTTGAGAGTTTCATTTGGGACTTCTTTAGGCTTTCATTTACGGTTTCTTTAGGGTTTCATCTGAGGTTTCTTTAGGGGTTCATTTAGGATTTCTTTTGGGTTTCATTTGGGGTTCCTTTTGGTTCCATTTAGGGTTTCTTTAGGGTTTCATTTAGGGTCATCTGAAGTTTCTTTAGGGTATCCTTCGGATAGTTCTAAGGTTCCATTTGGGGGTTCTTTAGGGTTTCATTTAGGGTTTCATTTAGGGTATGTTTAGGGTTTCTTTAGGGTATCTTTAAGATTTCTTTAGGGTTTCATTTGGGATTTCTTTACTGTTTGATTTAGGGTTTCTTTAGGGTTTCATTTAGGATATGTTTAGGGTTTCTTTTGGGTTTCATCAGGGTATCTTTAGAATATCTTGCCGGTTTCTCTAGGGTTTCATTCAGGGTTTCTTTAGGGCGTCATTTACGATTTCTTTAGGATTTCATTTGGGATTTCTTTAGAGTTTCATTTGGGACTTGTTTCGGGTTTCATTTAGGATTTCTATAGGGTTTCATTTAGGGTTTCATTTAGGGTTGTTTATTTGGATTTCTTGAGGGTGTCTTTGGGGTTCATCTGGGGTTTCTCTAGGGTTTCATTTACGATATGAACAGGAGAGAATAAAGCAAAAGAAAAAGAAAAGCAAAGAGAGAGTAAAGAAAGGAAGCAGAGAAGCAAAGGAGCAGGAAGAAGTAGAGCAGCAAAAGCACATGACTGAAGAAAAAAAAAGAAGAAGTAGAAAAGCACAGAAGCAGAAAAGCAGAAAAACAGAGAAGCAGAGAAGCAGGAAAAGCAAAAAGCGGAAAAAGCAGAGAAGCAGAAAAGAAAGGCACAGAAGCAGACAAACAGAAAAGCTGGAAAAGCAAAAAGCGGAAAAGCAGAGAAGCTGAAAAGAGAGAAGCAAGCAAAGCAGAGAAGCAGAAAAGCGGAAAAGCGGAAAAACAGGAATTTAAAAGAAAGACAGCCCAAAAAAGATCCGAAAATAAATATATAGCCCTCCTGGAAGAAATGCCAAAAATCATGAATCCAAAGAAATCCTCCCCACTTGGACCTCTGGTCTAAAATGAATCCTCCTACATCACTGTTGCTCCAAGGTACCAGCTGCTGTTCAACAAGTTCTTGATCTCCGCCAGCTGTTCGTGCAAGCCCCTGACCTCCTCAGCAAAGACCACCGCTGTGTGCTCCTGGGAAGCGAAGCTTCTTCGATCAACATCAGCTTCTGAGGTCTATTTCATCGCCGTTTCACATGATGCTTGGCTCCTCTAGAGAGTGGGAAGACCCCAGCACGCATGAAAATACCTGGATGCAACATGCCAACCGAGATTGTGGATGATTTACTTGTTGAACATGGGTATTTCCCACATCCCCGTGTTTTCTCCAAGAAGTATGATAAAATCCCTGTTTGGGGCTGGCTCTGGGTGGAAATGTTCCTGAAATTATCAGGCTGAAGGTCAGTGCAAGGTTTCTCCACCTGGCACCTGGCACCTGGCACCTCCGGCACGTCTCCTGCATGTGCGTGCCCCCATGGTTCAGCAACTGCTCCAACAAGCGGCCATGGCACCAGACCACCTCCAGGATCCTTATCTCGGCGGGCAAAGGGGCAAATCACAGCCATGTCATTGGGACGGCTATCCAAACATGCATAGATACTTATATCGGGTACCTGTGTGTATGTGGATGTATCTATCTATCTATCTACCTATCTATCTATCTATCTATCTATCTATCTAATTTAATCTAATCTAAGCTAAGCTAATCTAATCTAATCTAAGCTAATCTAATCTAATCTAATCTAATCTATCTTTCTACACATCTACGTATACACATACAGTATACATATATCTTGGCTGGATCCTATTGGCTGTAACAGTCAGCACAAAACAGACCACAAAAAGTAGCACGGAGGGGGACATCAAATTTGACACTTGCCCAGCCCA
>BGPT01001334.1:148030-160189 GCA_003297045.1 Symbiodinium sp. clade C Y103
AACGTCTCTGCAATCGGAGACCGGCTCAATTGGACCCGCGGAAACTTGCTCGTAGTCCACTGCGCCCTAATAACTGCTTAGAAACCATCAAAAAAAACGCGCAGCCCTGCTAACTGCTAAGAGACCATGGGCATCATAGAGCCATGGAAGCGGCAGTAGAAACCGTGGGAACCATGGAAAACCATGGAAACCATAGAAACCATAGAAACCATGGAAACCACGGACACCATGGAAACCGTGGGAACCATGGAAAACCATGGAAACCATAGAAACCATAGAAACCATGGAAACCATAGAAACCATGGAAACCATGGAAACCATGGANGGGAACCATGGAAAACCATGGAAACCATAGAAACCATAGAAACCATGGAAACCATAGAAACCATGGAAACCATGGAAACCATGGAAACCATGGAAACCAAGGAAACCGTAGAAAACCAGGAAACTATGCAAACCAGGGTAGGTACAGACGATCCGGTTTCCCTGCGTGCACAGATGAGCCGGTTTCTGCGTGCACAGACGACGGCGNGTAGAAAACCAGGAAACTATGCAAACCAGGGTAGGTACAGACGATCCGGTTTCCCTGCGTGCACAGATGAGCCGGTTTCTGCGTGCACAGACGACGGCGGTTCCTTCCATTTATAGGGATTTCCGAGCCAACCATGTTTGATTACCAGTAGGCAAAAATCGATGTCATTGGAGTTTCATCTGGGGATTCAGCCGCATCCTACAATGATTCTGATTCGCTTCTACAGACTGGTGGTCCAAGTTACCCTGAAGAGACGCCCCAGGAGAACCTGAGATGCTAGACCCCTCAAAAGGTTGCTTCAACGATCGGATCTCAATTCAAGTTGTCCCCTCATCTAAATTTAAATATAGCAAAATGGCAAATAATATGCCCATATAAATACTATATATATATATGCGTGTGTCTGCACATATGTATTTTTATCATGCACATACTAATACATGTTTGCATATGTATATGTGATACATATGATATATACAAATGTATATATATATATATACATGCACATATGTGTATATATATATATATGTAAATATATATATACATATGTATATATATATATGCACACACATATGTGCATACTATACTTATAGTATATACAATATGTATGGACACATCATTTTGCATCTACCAGATCTCTCCATGCGTCATATGTCATGGCCTCTGGCGGCGCGCCTTGAGGCCATCCGACTTGACACTCGTTCCTGTAAGGTAGCGTGGCCTGGAAGGAATGGAAACAGCACCTTTTTTCCGGCGAAAATCTCGAACCTAGAGATAGGTAAAGGGAAATGTTGGTTAATGTAGAGGTAAATGAAGGTTAAATACTACAGTATTAGATATTAGATAATGCTAAACATCATTCGATAAAATTGCAAATGAAATTTATTGCCCCTTGTTGCTATCATTTCCCTTGTTGAAACGCTGGAATGACCCTGAAAAATTGGTACTCCCAGCGAGACATCATGAAAACTTGGGCAGTTTTGGGCAAAAAACTGCGGATAGATTGATCCAGGGGATTGTCCATCAGGGCGATGAGCGAGTCACAAGTGGAGTCGGGAACTCCTACTGCTCTCAACTCAGCTTTTTCCGCTAAGGATTTTCGCATTGCTGCACTCCAGGTCATCTTCAGATGAGCGGAGCGATTCTACCGTGCTGTTCAGCGCGTCTATCACCATGCCAGGCTTAGAGTAGCCATTGCCCTGTTTCAGGGTATGACAGCATGTGATTTGGCAAACTAAAGGTTGACATCCTCTCAGACCTCCAGGGCCCTGGATCAGTTGAGCGCATCATCTTCTCCATCTCATCTTTCGGCCTTGCGCGGATGTGACTGGCGTGGCTGGTCAACTGGTCGAAGGCACTGCGGTGAAAGCCTTCAGACCTGGGAGCCGAGATGTAGCTCCACATCTTGGGATGATCTTCCAAACCTTGGACGATTTGGACGCCGATCCGGTGGCCCATAAAAAAATCAATGGCTTCCGAAAAATGGTGGGTTAAGGTGGGTTCTCCAATATGTTGAATGTTATCTAATCTGGTATGACCCACAATGTGGCAACAAAGATAATTATTCAACTTGGCAAATCCAAGACGCTCTTCCCTGCCCACATGGTGGCCCTGAGTTCAGCGTCATTCCTCACCTCCGAAAGGTCCGAAAGGTGTGAACGACTCAGTTTGAGGCTTGAAGTGCTACGCTGCCATCGCTGCCATCGCTCCTTGTCCTCTCTGAGATCTGACGTCTCGGGGGCTGCCACTTCCGGGAAGTGCCTGCATGGCCAAACTTAGTTCTCCTGCCCAAAAAATATCCTGTGCGGGGCTGACTCCTACCTGAAAAACTCATCCATGTTTCATTTTTCACCATGTTTCACTATGTTTCTCTTCACCCCGTGTTTCACCCCACCTGTCACGTGGTAAGGGCCTGCAAGCCTTCCGCAGCTGCAAGCGGGCCGCCTTCTCCCGCCCGATGCTGGCGTCCCAGGAGGCGTTGCCAATGCGGGAGACCAGCTCCATGGGCATGGCACCCACAGCGCAGCGCCGGCGCCGCGGCTGAGCCAAGGATGGCTGCGCCCATCGGTTCAATCATGGGAATTTCAGATGGAAAATGAATGGAAATGAGTAATTTGAAATAACAAGCCCGACAAGAAAGGTTCCACAGATACAGGGAAACCATGTTCCGAAGGCATGTCTTGGAGTGTTCAGGGATTTGTTTTGCAAGGGGCACTTGCCCATGACCATTCCTGTGCATTTTCTTGACAATCCAATCTCTGCCACGGTTTCAAGACAAGTGCAGCCCTCATCCCCTGGCCTCCAATCTCCTCGGCACATCGGTTTTTGAGCTCCTGTAGGCGAATGAGCATCCATCCATGATGATCCCAGATGATGCCGGAAGTCAAGGTTTTCCAACCGATCTCCCCATTTCATGATGCACACCTGACCTCTCTTATCGTCCAAAGCCTAGCCAGGCACTGGAAAAATCGTCAGACCCTTTTGATCCGATTCCTATTGGTTGCTCAATGGTCAACCCCCTTCTCCACCCCTTCTACCATATTGGGGATACCGGCAGGGTCCATAATGATTTACCAGAAGGTATCCCCAATACCCTCTGGTAAACAGCCACATAACTATGGGAAATCACCATTTTTTGATGGGAAAATCCACTACAAATGGCCATTTTCAATAGCTACGTTTAATTACCAGAAGGTATCCCCAGCATCGACCAGTCACCTCCAGTGTCTGCTCCAGGCGTTGCGCTGCCGAGCTTTCCAGTGCCTTCTGTCGCAGCAGCCGCAGCGATTCCAACTCCGCACGCGCCTTCGGGCCACAGACGTCCACTGGGAGCCGAAAATTGATTCTGGATCTGCTATATACTATTGTAAAACATGTATATACATATATATATCTCTCTCTCTCTTTCTATATCTATATTTACATCTATATCTATATCCATATAGCTTCATGTTTATCGATATATCTATATTATATATATATATGTATGTATGTATGTATGTATGTATGTATGTATGTATGTATGTATGTGTGTTGTATGTATGTATGTATGTATGTATGTATGTATGTATGTATGTATGTATGTATGTATGTATGTATGTATGTATGTATGTATGTATGTATATTGTCTATATTATCTATATTATCTATATTTTCTATATTTTCTATATTTTCTATATCATCTATATTATCCACATTGTCAGATAGTATTATATATCAATATCATCTATATATCTTGAGAGAGAGAGAGAGAAACAGGGAGGGAGTGAGGGAGGGAGGGACAGAGAAAGTGAGTGTTGTTTTATTGGGTCAAAATCTGAAATTATCGCGCTATCCCAACGACCATCCTCCAGATGTCCTATGGATTGCTATGGCGAAATCTGTTCGGCGTGTCCAAAATCAAATCACTGAACTAATGTGCCACGGATTTTTTAAAAAAAAAACTGCTTGAAACTTTGAACAGGCTTACAACATCTTACAACCTAGGTGTCAGGGACCTTAAATTGTCTTGTGTTGCAAGATCACCAGCTCTTTCCGCAAATCCCCAAACTTAGCGCCGAAGCTCACCAGAAAAATTGAGCCCCACTTAACCGACTTAACCTCATTCAGGCTGTGGTGCCATTTTGTGTCGTCCTACGAAGGCCCCAAACCCTGCAAGGCAAGGTAGGTGGTCAGGGAGTGGCCGACAACTGGTGGAGTCACGGCTCCACGGACATTGCGCTTAGTGGAGGTTAACGGTCAACAAGACATTTCGAGGTGGGGCAGCAAAAATATGCAAAAACAAAGTCTCATGGGTCATTGGATATCCATGATATCTCAAAAACAAAAAGTCACTACAAAGAACAATTGTGGACTTGCGCGTGCCAGCAGTTCTGATTTTCTACGCTGACCAAGGCTTCTCTTTGTCTTGAATGTCGAAACAGCTGCAGAGTGACGAATCTGTCAGAAATGTCTTACACTGACCCTAAGATGTCGATGGACAAACCATTCCAGCAGATTTGCCGCAAATTGCCAGGAAAAAGAACGCCTTCCAAGTTCCAAGGATTCCAATCGCTGATTGAAGTGATCTCGAAAGGTCAACGTCTGCAGACTGCTTGGCAAAGTTACCTTCAAAACTCTGGTTGAGCAAATTGCCGAAGTTCAACGTCTGCAGGTTGTTGGGCAGTGCCACACCAGCTACTGTAAACTCTGATTGAAAGACTGTCCGAAGGTTAACGTCTACAGGCTGCTCGGAAATATCACGCCGACGCCTGACAAACTCTTATTGAAGAAATGTCCAAAGGTCAATGTCTGCAGGCTGCTCGGCAGTGTCACACCACACCTGCCAAACTCCGCTTGAAGAGAATTCCAAAGGTCAATGTCTCCAGGCTATTCAGCAGGTTCACATCTGCCAAACTCTGATTGAAGTGATTTCCAAATTTCTTGCAAGCTGCGCGGCAATGTCACACCTGCCAAACTCTGATTGAAGACACGTCCAAAGGTCAGCATCTGCAAGCTGCTCGGCAGTGTCACCCCTGCCAAACTCTGATTGAAAGAACGTCCAAAGGTCAAGCTCTGCAGGTTGTTCGGCAGTGTCACACACGCAAGACTCTTGTTGAAGTCACATCCAAAGGTCAGTGCAAGCAGGCTGCTTGGCAGTGTCACACCTTTCAACGGTTTATTGAACATCTCTCCAAGAGTCATCATCTTCAGGCTACTTGGCAATGTCACATCTGACAAACTCTTGTTGAAGTCACATCCAAAGGTCAAAGTCTGCAACATCCCTGGCAATGTTGCACCTGCCAAACTCTGATTGAACAAGTATCCGAAGGTCAGCGTTTGAAGGCTGTTGGGCAATGTCACACCTGCCAAACTCTGATTGAACGAATCTCCAAAGGTCAAAGTCTTCAGGCTACTCAGCCATGACATGCGTGCCAAACCAAAGGTCAAGTCGCGTACATTGGCCAGTGAAACAACTGTGTTTACTGCGTTCAAATCTACAGCAGTGAGCCTGGTCGTCGGCTCGGCTTCTATGGTCCTCTTGGAAACTTGTGACAACCTCACAGACATGCAGTCGTTGGATGACGTAACTGATTTCCTCATTCTTCACTTGTGGCAGCAGTGGCTTGGAGCCTAGGATATTGCAACCTGAAGTCAGCAGCAACTTCCTTCCTGGTTTCAGGCTGATCTTCTCTGAAATGTAGTTGTACGCATATTCGACCGTTGCATCATCATCAATCTGCAGCTGAAAGGTTTGTCCAGCCAATCTCTTGATGCTCAATGAGTCCAGTTCCACTTTTGGTGTAGCAGGCGCACATGTCTCGGCAACACGTCGCCTCAGATCTGATTGTAATTCTCTTCCATGGGAAGCCGCACACACCGAAAAGGGTCTGAAAAATGATATTACCATAATCCCACAAAAGAATTAGATTTGCGTAAACGGGCCGTGTATCATTATCAGTATCATTATTATCGTATCATTTATTATTACTATCTGCTATTACTCTCAATTATCATTGCTGTATGTGCAGCAGCAAGTAAGACTATTTCAGCATGTAATTCGAGAAAACATGTCTGAAATTACCTGTAGCAACCCCAAAAAGGATAGAAACTAGTAAAATCTTGCTCAAATAGTGAGAAATCATGATAATTCACATTCCTATCTTTTGGGGCTTACTATGTAAGGAATATAAAATTGATCTGCCAAACCAAGCAACCGTTCGGCACTTCGGTCATCGATCTCCATGGCTTGCAGAAGTTGTAAACTTCCACTATTCTGTACCCCAATCAGCCATCATGCCAGTGATTATTGTTACTATATATTACTGCACTACACTACTATCATAATAATACTACACTACACTAGTCACTACACTACTATCATAATAGTAAATTAAAGCTATTGGAAAAGTACTGATCTTGGCCATGTTAAAATACAACTGTCCTGCAAAACTTGTTTTGTTGTGGGGATATCCTTCCCTGTCCTCCTGACGTTCGGAGGTCTCATATACCATTGCTCAACGGGTAAGGTCTCCAAACACGAGGATTGTTTAGCAATGTCTAGGGCCAGACTTTGTGAGCATCATTGAGCATCCAGGTGAGCAGCGCTATTGGTTGAGGGCTCCTAGTTCAGTACAAAAGGACATCTGGTTGGCGGCTCACCTCCATGAAAAAATCGATACAGTTGAAACCAACACCTAGTAGTTGGATGTAGTTGGATTCTTTCAATCTTTTTTCAGTTGCTGGGAGGAAATGCTTTAGCACCAAGCCACGAGTGGGGCCTGGGGCCCGTTTTTGCGTCAGACTTGGCGCAAAATGCCAATACCAAGAACACCATGCTGGAGATCACTTTGACATCTCTTGTGCCCTCACTTTACTCCAAATTCATAGATGGGGAAACCCTACTGTAGGATCTCCGGTATCATCACCATAGTGGGATGACCACAGCCAACTGTAGTGCTGCCATCAAACTGGCTCCAAATGAACCTCTGACCGCACCATTCACCCAGCTTTACCCACTTTTTCCGTGGAAAGTTGAAAGAAAAAAGGGAAACCCAGAAAATCCGGCCTGCGAGGATTGGCATGTCTACTACTATTACCTATGGAGAACGACGATGTTTGCCGGGTTCCCAGGTGGATTTGTTTCCTGCCTCCTCAAGCATCACGGTAGCAGACACGACATCCGGCATCTTCACCTGCAGGTTCATCAGGAGTCGCAACGGTACATACTTTGGAGCCCAGGGTTGAACATGTCCATCCCTTTTTTTTTTGGGAGGGAAAGGCACAAAATCATCCACTTTATGCCTTGAATGTCCAGGCTTGTCTCGGTTGAATTCGTAGATCCTGGGATAATCAGCTACAAGTAGAGGGAGGGTCATGGATAATCCTAACTGCAGGGAGGCTGTCAACATTCTAGATAGCCCCAAAAAATCCCAAGAATGTTTGACTGGGATGAAGATCCGAAAGTACTCAAAGCTAAGGGCTTTTGGCCATCGGACCAGCACTGGCCCTCTGGCAGCTGCCTCGATCTTCTGCAGCTCGGGCACCAGGTCCTCCAACATCTCCTGCGTTTCGAACCACTCTGGCCATGGCCCGTGCCAAACCAGCGGGTTCAGCAGATTGCTTGATGGATAGCTAGGTAGATAAATGGATAGAGGGAGAAGGGGATAGATACAGACGGGATGGAATTGGATGGAATGTTTCTCGATTTCAATCTGGAAATGCTTCAACCTCTCGTTGATTTCACATGCCATCTGCGCTTTTCGGAATGTACCTCCTGCGAGTAAGTGCCAGGAGTCATCCACGATGATTGACGGTCTCATCTCTCGTGCACAGCGTCTCATAAAGTCAGTAAGAGAGGCATTTGGCACAAAGACTGGTGACTGGAGGTGATAAACAACTGGAAATAAAACGTGACATCTGAAAACTGTGTCCACAGAATATGCATCCAACGCTGGATATGTTGCCCAAAAGAAGTGCATTTCATAGGCTTGCAGTGGCCCAAGGTGCACAGAACTCAAGTGACAAAATCCTCTTCCTCTGGGCCACCATGGTGCCCCGATGGCTCCTGGCCCACAGTCTGCCAGGATTTCAACTGTTGCCGATGTCGACCCTGAAAGTCTTGGAGCCGCTTCTGCCATATCTCCTGGCAGCAAGGCATACCCTGCAGACCGCAGACCACCCAGGATAGCTGGAAAAAAATGGGAAAAATCTTCGAATCGATAAGAAAACAACGTTAAAATCAGGGAAAACCTGGCTAGTCTATATTCCCGACAGCTTTCAGGACCCAAAATCGAAATTCTGGGGCGTTATACCAAGGCTGGAAGTGATCTTTTCATGTTGACCACCACAGGACCTGCAGGATTCAGCAATACCCACCTTCAAGATGCACTATGCAGCGCACCTGTTTCTGACCGAGCTCAGCATTGTCTCCAACCTGACCCGGGGGAGTCCAGTGGAAGCCATGGTCAAGACTTGGGAGTACTGGGGCCATCCCACCATCATGAACGGGATTTCCCCAATCAATGGGTATTATTCACCAGTCTTCAGGGGGATGTGACCAGGGAAAAGAAACCATACTTTGACAATGGCACACTATTTGGAGTGGCTTAAATTGGCGGGCCTCAAAAGCCTCCCAAAAAATGATAGTAGCGTTGAATAGGAAATCCACCATGCCATGGTTTCCCCCTTTTTGACCGAAATCCATGGCCTCTGGGAGCTGACTGAAAACTTTGGTCAGGTCTTTCAAGCCATTCTCCAGCTCTCGAATGTCCTCCTGGCTCTTGGAATGCCAGGCCTGGAGATCGGAGCGATTAGCGCGGCTATGCCATGGCAGATCAGTGGAGTTTTTGCAGATCCATCATTCCCAATGGTTAAACCATTCAATGGGTGAAATAAACCATATCAAAACATGGATGATCGGTTATAGTTGATCATTGCTTGACTATACTGCGATGAATTCGGGATTTGTGACGACCTGGATGCTCAGAACACCGGTCAACCAAGCATTGTTGAGGGTTCAGCCCCTGCCTTTTTGGGTGACGGGTATTGGATGATTTCACAGGTGCTCATCCAGTACGAGCAATCCGAAGGTTGCCAGGTGTCCCGGGAAGGGGCTACATCCCGGCCACCGGACCCACCGGACCCGCCGGACCCACCGGACCCGCCGGACCGGCCAGCATTGGTGTCCCGTAATGACTGATGCAGCTCAGCGGGGATTAGAGTCCATCTCCACTTGGTTCATCTCCACTTCATGGATAATCTCATAACCCACCTATATGACTCTTTATTAAACCCGCGCTTGCTTGAAATGAGGGGACCCCGTCCTTCGACTAGCCACCAGCCATTTTTTGGTCCCAACCAAGGCCCAAAAAAACATCAAAAACTGGCAGTTTTTCCATCTCTCCACACCTCCACCCGCAGCATGGTGCTTTCCACTCCACCCAGCAGGCCACTCAAAGTCCACCGCCGGCTGGGCGTGTGGGGCGGCGTCGGGGTCCTGGCTGGAGGAATTTCGGGGGGAGTTCCGGATTTATCGTGATAGTCTATAAATATTTATAACCCATCTATTGACAAGGAAGACTCTGAATCTGCAGGTTTAGAAGCATGATCCACACTTCGCATCCTCTTCACGACTTCAGGATCTTGTACGCACCAAGTACATTCAATTCCTCTGCAAATTACAGGTTTGGTGACCTCAGATATGAAGGACCCGCCAGTGCGGCCCAGACCTCATATCCTCAGATCGCAAGGACCGCGAAAGCTTGGACGGAGTCTGATTTAATCTCGCTGCCTTGAGAGTTGAGAGAGAGACGTCCCTTGGTGCAACCTATGATTGCCTGGTAGGTCTAGTAGGCTTTGGTGCCCCAGCTGTTTTGATGATGGGGGGATCAGCTTTAATTCCAAACCACCCCAACATGTCAGACTACCAGATCATCATTGGTTGATGGCCGGAGGAAAAGAACACAATACCTGCCTAGCCTGTCTGCGATGTTGCACATCTTCTAGTTTGATTGCAGTATACCACTCCACTTTTTGTTTACCCCTTATCCAATTGGCCTTCCTGGAACATATTCACATCAGTTGATTCGCTCCATGGCCGTTCCGGGGTCACAATTAGTGGGGTTTCTAGTGCTCAAATCTCCATACAGACCCCCCAGTTTCCAGCAAGACTTTCCACCTGTTGCTTCTACTGCTTGAGGCTACTGCTTGATGTTGCAAAATCGAGTACTCATAAACTGTGGCAATCCCAACAGTTTTACAACCAGTGGCCGCGCTTGTAAAAACCAATCACAACAATCATGCCAAAAGACACCACCATGGAAACATAAATCAACAAACACCATAGCAAAAAACGGCCGGTCCTTCACCCCATCATGCCAGGTGGGCCCCTCCCAATCCCTCGACGCGGCACCCGCAGCATCATGGCGCTCTCCCGGCGTCCCCGCGCCACCGCCTCGAGAACGCCTTCCAACCGTGCAGCCAGGCGCTGCCTCACCGCTTGCAGCAGCGGCTGGCAGGGGCTCAGGCCGGAACCTCCGCGGTTCAAAGGTCGGTTGAGTTTCGGGGGAAAGGTAGGGGTTCAGCCGCGAAGCGATTTCGAGGAAATCCCAAAATGTTTGATGTTTTTAGGTGGGTTTGAACAACAGATAGTAAGGCACCCCCAAGTCTCCATGCCTGCAGCGACAAGCCAAGCAGATCGATCGTCAAATTCCTTCAGAGCCTTCGAGTGCAATGACATCTCCCCACAAGCAGCAAGCAACAGATGGTGCTTCCAGTTGTCAGTTGTTTCTTCCCATAGTCCCTCTACAAGTCGTGCACACTCAAAAGTCATCCACAGTAGTCACCCTGTTTTGCTGGAAATGCGCCCAGGGCATTGAGAAAGTCACGTCAAAATCATGCCACGCCCCCAAAGAACCATAACTAAATTCATAACTCCAGGTATATGGCCTAATTGGTCCGAATTGATGTGCAGTTACAGTGGGATATGACCGGGTATAACTGGCAGCCCATCAGCCTGCTGAGCCCACCCTTTCCACCTCCTCTACAGCATTGGAGTCGTCTGCAGCCTTGGGGCTGCCATTCTGCAACGGCACCTCTGACAGCTGCAAGAAGAGGAAGTTCTGATCTGATGGGTTCAGCATAGTTCAACCTTCTACAACACGACTTTCAAGTTGGATTATACAAATGACTATAGACTATAAATAACTTGCCACCGCCAGTCACTACACACCAAGTCACTATGGGAGTGATCTTGATAGAAGGAAAACCGCGCCCTCCCACAGGCCCTCCCACATCACCCCAGTGGTTTGCGCTCCAGGTCTGTCGCACAGGTCGTCACCATGGTGCCCAGGCACAGTGCTGGCAGCTGCCGTAAACTTCTTTGCAATGTCCTGTCCCAGAACAATATGTGTGGTCTCAGGGTGCTGCCCATGAATCTTGAAGGCTCATAGAAGGGCCTGTTCAATCCTGTTTGACTGAAGGTTGATGATCATTGTTGTTTGCAACTCACTTTTTTTGCACGTGATTGTCTCTCAAATCTCTGCAAGGACCCTCTCACGCACCAAAATCTCACTTCCAACCCCACTCTCCCCTCGCTTCATCCGCAAATCCAACCTCGCTTTGAGCGCATTTCATAGTTTCAACTCCCCTAACCCCAACCAAACAAATCTTCATCAACCGCATCCCACCCCCGAACCCGTGAACCGTACCGTTCCCACCCCAAAATCCCAAAGTCATAGTTCCCTAAAATACTCCTCAAATTCCACACTAGTCCCATTCCGAACCATAGCCCTATAGTTCAACACGTCCCAATCTTCACTTTCCCTACCCCATGACCCCGCAACCCCCGGTGCTGGATCGCGCCGGGGAATTTTTTTCCCCTGCCCTGGGGAATTTTTTTCCTGATCTATTCTGTTTTCTCTCCCCTACATCTACCTCGCCAATTCTNTGTCTTAGGCTTGGTTTAGGGTCTTCACCTACAGGTGGTATTGAAGTTTAGGATTAATTTTCTGATTTAAGATGCCTTTTAACGGTTGGTTTTGAATGTTTTTTTGTTTAAGGAATTTATTTAGGGTCGATTTAATCTGTTTATTCAAGGGTGCTTTAGGGTTACTTGGGGTCGGTTTAAGGTGTTTACTTGAGGTTGG
>BGPT01001335.1:6627-60374 GCA_003297045.1 Symbiodinium sp. clade C Y103
GGCACCGCTCTCCATGATGGCACCTCGGCGTTCGAGTTCTTGGATACGCATTACGGCACCTTCATCCTCTTTAGCTGCTACCATGAGTTCTGCCTGATATTCAGTGATCTCATCAGCTGAATATGATAANTTCGAGTTCTTGGATACGCATTACGGCACCTTCATCCTCTTTAGCTGCTACCATGAGTTCTGCCTGATATTCAGTGATCTCATCAGCTGAATATGATAACCTTTGGTTGAGAGAGTTCACTTCATCATTCACGTTTTGATGATAATCCCGAAGATAATCCGTGAACTTGACTTCAAGGTCTTTGATGAGTTGATCTCTTGATGCTGCATACGATTCCATCTGTGACAATCTCTCTTGTAATTATCGACATTGTTCTTTGAGTTCATTGATGATAGAATTGGGATCTCTGTTCTCACTTGTCTCTGTCGTCCTTCGTTTACTGTGACCAGTACCTCTCGACCTATCCGTCCTGTCTTCAATTGCCCTTGGGGTATCTGGTGCTCGTGTAGTAGGCCTTCTCGGTGATCGATGACTCCCGCTTGTATTTCTCGTTCCACTCCGGGCGCCACTTCTCGTTGATCTTGGGGTGCTAGCATGTGATCTAGCTGAAGTCCTTCTCTGTCCAGGTATGTTCCATCCTNTCTCGTTGATCTTGGGGTGCTAGCATGTGATCTAGCTGAAGTCCTTCTCTGTCCAGGTATGTTCCATCCTGACATTGTTGACTTCGACCCACTGTCAGCGGTACCAGGTGAGGATTGTGAAGCTCCCTCAGCTGGCGCTGCAATGTTACCATCAAAGGTATANNCCAATTTCCCAATTGACCAACAGCACGTAGACACTCCTCCCCCGATGGGGGTACAGAGCACTACGGCTGATAACCTGTGAACAAATTCACCCTTGTCCTGGGCTATGCCTGTGGTGGAATGTCTACCGGCTGGAAGTCAATAATGCAGTGCAACGCAGGCCATGCAACTGTCACTCGTTTTGCCTTATGCGATGGGNTGGAATGTCTACCGGCTGGAAGTCAATAATGCAGTGCAACGCAGGCCATGCAACTGTCACTCGTTTTGCCTTATGCGATGGGATACTTGAGCCACGTGTAATGGCATGTCCGAGCAGAAGTTGATTGCTCACATGACAACCTATATACATGTGGTCTCCCACCTAGTCCCTTTTAGCACATAAATACTTATTCAAACTGATTGCCATAAGCTTGCTCATATTTTCCTTTTAAAGTATCATCTGTGGGGATAAAAGGATGCGAATCATGAATATTGACCCGCCCTGAGGAGAGTCTCAATAAGAAAGCACCATTGATCCTTTGGCTGAAGTTCTTCGACATCAGTGATGTGAGCATCAAATGAAACACAACAACATTTCGATAAATATCATGTGGTAAACCCAATGCCACGATCCCCAGAATCACCATTTTTATGGGTTGTATAAATAAACCATCCCCGGTTTATGGTAGGTTTCTGATTGAGTTTACCAACCCTGGAAGTTTATTGGGCTCCATCTTGCCTCAAAAGACCTGGACCGCCATCCGACCGCCACCTCCTGCAGGAATCTGCAGGGCCATCTCAATGTTTGTGGCCTGACGGTGCTGGTGTTCATGGGTCCCAGTTCAAAGACATCTTCTATCTACACACAGTATTCAAAAAAAAACAACAAAACAAGTTACAGTACTTAAAATTCTGCACTGCAAGACATATTCTATAAACTCAAAAAAACAAACTTACCAAAATTTACATGATACATCTTCGATCATGTCCCCCTTCGTCAGCATCCCATCCCTCCGCACCACGATGTAGACCGTGTCATCGTGCTCGTGTTCCCGCAGCCTAAGGAATTCATCACTGGGTTCCCAATGTCACAGTCACCTATATGTGGCTCGCTTTTTTGAGATAATGCACAGCAATATGCCATAGATGAAGCATTGGGTTGAACATATGTCGACAAATCCATCACAATCCATCCCTCTTGCAAGGTCCTTCAAAGATGCTTTGTATGAGGGGTGCTCATGCCAGTGTCAGCAACATCTGGCAGCTTGGTGCGACATATACACACATACTAAGAAATAATATAGCTATGATTTCATACCATATGCCATATACATTCATTATACCCTGTGGTTATTCAACATAGCCATGGAAGCCATGGCCCATTTGTAGATGATAAACATGGTGATTTACCTATTGAAGATGGTGCTTTTCCATGGCAAACTGTTAAATAACATTAAATAACCAGAGGGAATCGTTCAACCACCAAGGCCGCGACGCTTCGATCAGCTCCTCCTGGCCTTCTTGGGACACCTCAACAACTGTTGGATGTCGAGCTTGGCATCGTTCAAGTGGTTGGCATCATTTAAGTCATACCATATGCAGTTGTTTATGTACATGTGTATGTACAAAAGATATAATATAATCAATATATAATGAATATAAGATTAAGTCGAGGAAAAAACTATAATGTGACATAATGTGTATATATATGTATACATGCACGGTATATTACAATGTATGTCCTATATCATATATATAGTGATGACTATGACGAGTTGTTAGCATCCTAGATCCATGTGATTGTTTTTTTTGTTTGAAACTTATCAACACAATTATAATTATCCACATCATCAGTGTCAAAATCAGTATAATTATTGTCGTCACTAAGATTTTCTTCAAATGATCAGATCACCATTCCTATTGCAGCTTCTTGTATTGGAAGCTTGCGGGAATGGAGGTCCATGTGGATCCATGAACATGTTGCAGACTAAATCCCAGGATAGAACCGACTACAGCCAACTCCAGAAATCATATGAATGGTATCAGAACAAGAAACAGTATTGCCTTTTTTTGCGTGTGTCTATGGGTCAAAATTATCAACCCTCCAAAAAAGGGGTTTCATACTAGAAGCAACCAAATGTGTGTGTGTGTGTGTATGTGCCCCTCATGAACCATACCCATGTTCGGGGAACCCCAAAGATCTGTGTCTGTGTTGAAAAGTGGGCTGTACCAAATACTAGCGATGTTGATAGCGAAAATGATGAGAAACTCCATCTGCAGCTACATTAAAAAAATCGATTCTGACTGAGTTTATGTGGAATTTGCAGATAGACCAATGCAGTTGATGGCCATTGTAATGACAAACGCCTCGGAGTGTCTCAAAGAGATTGGTTTACCTTTAATCTATCCCTGTTTTGATAAGGAAAATCGATCGAATAAACCATGCGTAGAAATTTGCCGCAGCCCCCAGTTGAGTGTTTTTTGATCAAATGGTACTGACCCCCAAATTCCATACGGGTTTCCCCATGTAATAAGATTTGGATAAATTATGTTAATTTACCAACCTGAACATACCAACCATCATTTCAGTGACGTCATGATGTGATGTCGCAGCACAATCTTATCCGGATGATTATCCATTGCATCCCCATAATGTTCCACTATGCCGTCATTTCTGTTGATTAAGTCCCAATCTTTGATGGTAAAACCATATCATATGTATCAGATCATATCACATGTATCAAATCATAACATATCAAACATATCATATCCTGATAAATTCCCAATAAGTTTCCTTAAAGTCCTTCTATGTATGAATATTTAAATGTGTATATATATATATATTATATATATATATATCATTTTACAGTGTACCCATTACATCCCCATAGAATGGCTGTCTTTACTCACTTTTCTTGGAAAATTTTGGGGTCCTCTTCACCCCCCAGCCCTTCGACATCTTCGACCCTTTTCTGTTGGCACCTCAAAGCCAAAGCGCTTGAAAACGCCTGCGACACAGGAACAGGCTCGTGGGCAGGCTGTTTTTCTATGCAAAGGACAGACAGGTATGAAAATCTGAAACTAATTGAAAATAAGTCGGATTGAGCTGTTGATCAACAGAAATTGGGGTTGAACATGGTTTCATCATCAAATATCATCAAGATTTCAAATGATTTAATCATCAAAATGGGTCTGTCTGAAAATCTGGCACCCCCAAATCCTGAATTTAATAATCATATTCCCCATTGCAATTGCAATTTGGGTGTATCCCCATGTTTGGACAAAGCGAAACAATATTAGGATGGAGGAGCTAGCCATAATAGAAATGATGGGTACAAAACCACGGGAAGATCAGTGGGCATTGGGATGTACAGTAGAACCAGCAATACCATGGGTGATTATGTCTGAACATGTGATATGTTCAAGAATTGCCACTTTCATTGGCAAAAAAAACATGCGAATCTCTGAGAATCTCTCTGGATTTTGGAGTACTGTACCCCATGTTCAAACAAGCCTGGGTTGTGAACACGGCCTGCTATCTTCAGTTCCTTGAAGCCTAATTTCCAACACTCTCATCATTTCGTATCATTACCAACCAATCGCAAATTTTGAAGATGGATCAAGATTGATTCTTGTTGGTCTTCCATGTGGGTTTGTCTGAAAATAGGATCCCCCAAAATCCAGGGGCTTGTCCATTATCTTTCCAATCAAAGAGGTTACATATTTGAAGGGTACCCTCTGGTAATTTGACATAGCTGACATAGCTATATATATATATGTACAATTAGCATTTTCAGTAGGTAAATAACGGAATTAAATGCGCCGTGTTCATCCATTTTCTATAGCAAACTGTTGGATTAGCAGAGGGTATTCCCCAAAGAAAAACGTGGTTACTCACCATTTTTCCAATTGGCTAGGGGTTGCAAAGAAATGGATGCCCTCACTGTAAACTAACGTGTACGTCAGAAACCCGCCATGAAAGTAGATCATGTTCCATAATGTTCAGAACAGGAACCCATAGGTCTTCCATGGTCTTCCCCCATCTTCTTGTATGTTTACCCTAGGGTACCGCATTTTCGGGTGTTTCTCAAGTCAGGGGCGATCCCCAAGTCACCATGCTTGTTTCAATACAAAGTCATTAAGTCATCCGTGACTTGGATGATTTAGGGGTCACCCCATTTAGGGAACCATTTGGGTGTGTCTGAAGATAGGGTATACCCAATTCCAATGGTTAACCATCATCATTTTCCCTCTTAAAATGGCCATTTGGGGATATCCCCTATTTTCAGACAAACCCATTTGGAGAAAACCCATTTCCAACTGGCCCAGGGCGTCGTCTCTGCCTTTGCAAGCATCCACCAGCAACCGCTTCACCTGTCACTTGTGATGAGCGCAGGAATTTTGGTCCCATTGAGGCGGTTGAGATCTGGTGAGTCCTTGGAAATCAGTGAATCAAAGTCACTGATGATATGTAGTTTTGATGAATATCAACTCAATAAAGTTATGATTGCAACATTTTGAAACTGTTCAATAACCTTTAATGAATATCAGTTGGTAGTCTGCTTCTTACTGTGCTGCGCTGCAATCTTCCATGTGCTGTGACTTGTGACCTGGGCCCCTGGGCCCCTGGGCCGGTCAAATCACTCAATCCACCTGATGACGCCTGTCAGATTTATGATTGATTTGACTTTCTATCAAACATTATCAAACCTGTATATAGCTCATGGATGTTCATGGTTGCTAAACAAGATGTGTGCACGACAGGCAAATTCACTGCGAACAAGTTTTGGTGGGTACGGAACACCGTCTCATGCTTTTCTGCACAGGATGTCGCCTTGACACTTTGAATTGCAAGTGGGTCCTTATCGTCGTGTTTTGAACGTCTGAGCTGTGACAATGTTGTACCACCACACAACTTGAGTTGTATCAGAGGTCATTTCACACACTATATATATATATATATATATATGTGTGTGTGTGCCATGTCTGTATCTTATATATATATATATAGATTCTTGGATGGAATAATGTACTATAGCATTGGGTTCATCATCGCCTCATTTGTGGTATACACGACCTTGCTGTCTGAATCTCAATACCTCCCCGAGCCTCCGAAAAGTAAACATCCGAATGGAATCATCCCCCATCTAGCCCTGCAAAATTGGATTTTCTATCAAGTAGTTAAATAGTTGAACAAACAAAACAAAAACCATTAACATCCGTGGTCCATATTTATCAGCTACAGTTGGTGCAAATCCACATGCTTACTGCATGCTCAATTGAGCACTGTTCGAAACCCTCTGTCACTCCATGGATGATGATACACCTCCATATATTGGGTATTGTCATGTGTAAATAGTGCAACCCTTGTAATCATCAACCAACAGGGTTAAATGCAGCCACTGCTCAATTTCCCACCGGGGTTTCGAGGTAAACCAAAGAGCTGCACCTTCTCTCGAACCAGTTCCATCTCCAGTCCTTTCTGCACCTGGAGAAGCCAACAACTTTGTTGCATCATAAACAATCTCGATGTTGCCATATATGTTTTCTATATATTCTTTAGTGTGGAAATGGCTGGGGTGATTTGCCATTTTCAGATACACCCATATATATATATATATACACCATGTCCTTGCTTAGCTATCCGTATCTTTGTCCCACAATTTGTTAAACAAATAAATTGCCGTTCTGACCACAGAGCACCTCAGTGAGGTGTTGCTTGTTGCCTGGAATCTCGCGCAACAGGCCTGCCGTGAGATTCAGGGGACATTGGATACACCTAAAATCTGCGGAATTCACATGGAATCACAAATGATTTAATCAACAAGATCTAAAAAATGCTTAATTGACATGGAATATTGGCTGACACAATGATGTAAGCATCCAAAAGATGTTGACACAATCATTTAAGCATCTTTGGGATCTTTTGGATCTTTTGGACTCAATATGACTCAATCATGATTCAAAATCAAAAGACAAATATGATTGCATGATTGGTTCTCAAGTGTTGAACCGGAGGAGACTCTCCTGCACGAAACTTCGAGTTTTCACATCACCCTGTCTAACCGTTGCGTGACACACTGATTCAAACAATTCATGGACTGGGCATAAAAAATCCCATGATCCATGATGAACCCCAAGTTTAAAACATCTTCTAACCTCGGCAACAAAATAGGACCAACCCCCCCGCGCAGCAAGCGGCACCTTCCACAAGTGACTGCACGGGTTTCCTTAGTTTTCATGGCTGGTGATGAATGGGGAAACGTCTGGACCACTGATGGCCACTGGGCTAAACCTAAACCACTATTATATCCAACTTCAAGATATCTTGCATGGTTCAATGTGAAAACCACGAATCAACCAGCCAGTGGTGCATGAGCTCTGCCTGAGCTCCGGGCGAGGCCAGAACCTTGTCCATGTTGATGAGAAAGGCCTTTTCGCAAGTGTGGCTGAAAATATTGGTCAGAATGTTCCATAAACAGCACATTACATATGTATCAATATATACTGTATATATATATATATTTATGTACATATATATATATATAAACATGTATGTATATGTGTACTGTGTATTATAGCACCATTGACTATATATCCACTTCTGGCCCTCACCCCACCCCATTGCCTTTGCATCTTCCACGTGCATGATCTTGTCATCGTCCTCCTGTCGACCTGCAGGGCCTCCACGATGGCATGGACCCAAGTAGCTGTCGTGGGATTAAGATCTAGTATCTACATGGTGAAAATCATGTTTCATGGGAAACCATATGAAACCATGGTATACGCATGTATATAGTTCAACATCACTTCAATAGTATTTGACTTTTCCTATTTTATAAATATATGGGGGTTTCCTGAAATGGGGGTACCCAAAAATGGATGGTTTATAATGGAAAATCCCAATCTATAAATGGATGATTTGGGGGGACCCCTATTTTAGGAAACCTCCATATAGAACTGATGTTTTCTTCATGGTGAAACCCATCAAGCTTTCTGTCCAAGGCACCACCCAGCCGCGAGAGGAGGTCCTTGGGCATCCCACCAGCCTGGACATATCTGTGGTCGAGACTTGTGAGGATGGAAAACCAGAGGAAAACCATAGGAAAACCATAGGAAAATGGTGATTTAATGGGATTTTAATGGGATTAATGATGATTTACCCTCTGGTAAACTAAGATAGCTATTGAACATGGCCATAGAAATAGTGGATTTTCCCATTAAAAATGGTGGATGTTCCATAGTTATGTAAACGTTTACCAGAGGGTAATACAGTAAATGTACAAGTAGAATCAAGTATATGGATATGTATATGTTTCTTGTACTTATATGCTTAGTGTATGTATATCAGAATATCATAATGATATATATATATATACAGATACAATATGTAGAGTGGATATATTGGGAAAGAACAAATGACATACTAGACACATCGACTGCTGTTGGTTTTGAACATACTTTGACCAAGAGCCAGAGGTAGGCTGAACCGACATGTGACCAATATAACTCTGCCTATATACTTGATTATCTGATTCTTAGACATTTTTAGTATTTTTTAGTTGGATTTGCCCTTAACTTTAAGCAAATAACCATTGCGAAGGACCCTTAGATCAAGCCAGGTCGGTTCTCGTTTGCGTTTCCAGCTGCATTGCCACGCTGCCACGCGCCTGAGGGACACATAGTGTGCCACTACCAGGTTTGCTCTCAAACATCCAGCCAGTACCTCAGCAGTCTTGCAGTGTCATGGGGGTACCCCCTTGCATCATCCAAAATTCGACCATTCTTGTATTGAAACCGATGGTGACTTAGGGGTCCCCCTTTTTCAGAAACCCATCTGAATCTACGTGTGTATATATATACACATATGTATACACTATATACAATATCTATGTATATATAAAATTATGTTCTATGTTCTATGTGCAAAGTTATATGTGCAGAGTTATCTTATATGATGTTATATGTTATAATAATGCTATATTCATGACCCAACTTAAGACCACATGCACTTACTTGAGTGATCACACCAGTGTTGATGGACAGCTGCTTTCAGTTTCCCTGGGTTGTCTCACCATTTTGACCCCGTAAAAAATCCATGGTTTATCATCATTTTTGCCTCTTGATGTCATGTCATCATTTTCGGGTATCTCCCATTGCGAGACTGCAGAGACAAACCCAAAAAGGAACATGACACGATGAAATTGACCCAGAACCAATCCACACTTGAGCCGGGTTTCCATCAGCTAGTCTCAAGTACAGGATGCCGTCAGAACCAATGATTTCCTGCAGCTGCTTTCAGGTTGATTAGCTCAGGTTGATTAGCTAGCACAAGGGAGCGAAAAAGGACGACCGGTCTCCCATTTTGGTGGTCATATCACCATGCTGAACAATTGCATAAATGATCCACACATCTGCTTTTCGTATCTCTCACCTCGAAGTTAAACGATCTTAAACGTGTTGTGAAATGTCTGATTTTCAGACACAGCCACCGGTCCGCTGTTTCCCTCTCTTCGAATTGCCATGTGACGTCTGGTTGAAAACGCAATGCCACAGGTGCGGTGATTTCATGGAATCATACCATTGGACACCCTGATTCAAGGCTGCTTGACGCACAAGCGAATTGTGCTTCTAACCTAGTCAGTCCATCACATCATATAACCCCTTGGAATCATTCAGAGAAACAAATGCCCCGAAAACTGTACATCCAAGTTGACATCCAAGGCATGTTCTCAATTTTGAACATCAAAAATATATTGGTATATGCCATGATGGTTGGTTATCCCCATAAAATCACCGGCATCACGTGCCCTTTGCAAAACAGGATATGGCAACGGAGCCTCCGAAACCATGAAGCGCTGGCCAGGTCTCATGGTCAAGTTGGTCCTTTCCAAGCGGACGCTGAAAGAAAACAATGATCTTATGGATATAGAGTCCCAGGTACCCAGAAAATTTATGTCAAAGGTTAGTTAAAGGTATATAATTTCAAAATATGGTTAAAATAAATATTCAGGGAAATTTACTTATTTGAAAGGACATACGTATAAATTTGATAAGGGGATATCAAATGCTAAGGTTAAACAATCTACAGTGGTTTCCCGAGTTGTCGCACACCCATGGCTGCTCCTTGGACCTTCGATGGAAGGAGTGGTACCTCAGCTGCATCTTGATCTTCTAGATCGATGTTAAATAACCGTACAGTATCCAAAATTGTATAATATATAATACTATATAATATAATCACATATCATATAACATAATACAATTCTTGATCGAATCTATAATTATGTGGATATGATGCAAGCACACAAATTCACCAATCATAACCAATCGATTTCCACACATGTCCACAGATCAAAATCTGGGCATCGGAACGGATGGCCACGTCCCGAAAATGCGGTGGATTGTACAACCAGAGCTTGGCCTAGTGCCCGGAAACACCGATGATCCTTATGGTGGAGTGAAGCAACATAGGTTTTGAATGGTTATGATCATTGCTAACATATTTCTATAACCATTACATACTATGGTACCATGGTCATAATATAATGTTGATCAATGGTTATGGTAATCTGGTTTGTGGTATAATCTAGTAATTACCAACAAAGCATATGGAGGTATATAGAATGCGCCATGTAAATAAGTGGATGTCATATCATCCCTTTTCCCGATCTGCATTCAGAACCTCAAGGACTACATGGGATTTCATAGGATCCCCAAATGAAGAGATCCACTGCCAAGTCAAGGTTTTTGGGGAGTATGATAAAAGGGGGAAAGCATTACAAGATTCAAGCTTCGAACATGAATACCGTGATCCAAACTTATGGTGATTTTGGAGATCATACTGCTAAAACAGCCATTACCATTTCAGTATTCATATCTTTACCGTCTTTACCCACTTGAACATATATTATCAATATGATTACCATATATCAATAACTCAGACTGACAGTATATCTGTTGAGGATGTGATGCCCTTAGTCTTTACCAACCAACGAAATTTTGCAACGCACCTCCTTGGCTCCGGAAGCTGCTTTGGGCTTCTCCTGGACCGTGACATCCCCGGGAATCAAGGCACACCAGGAGGTCTGGGAACATCTTGAAAGATTTCTGAAAGATCTTAAAACATATCCATCTAACACTTTCAAGATGTTCAATTCAACCTATTTCAACATCTTGTCAAAATAAAACCATATGTTCAAATCATGTGTTGTTCCGTTGTACTGCTTGAATTTATATATAATTTATGTCTGTTGGGTTTCACCTCAACGCGTGTCCCATACTGTCCCCATCAAGTTTGCGAGGTAACCTCCAAAAGACCATGGAGCGCTCTGCATTTTATCCTGATTTCTGGATAGTTGTTCTTTAGTAATGGCAATGGAAAATCCAAACTATCTAAATGCGAAAAGGTTAAATAGAATTCATCACCGCTTGCCCATTGCCAGTAGCCTTCTCCAAGAACACCAAGCTGTAGTATTGCACCTTGGCAAGCTGTAGTCGTGTCCAATCCATCAAAGGCAGTTGGCTAAATCACTCCAATTGTTTTGGGGATGGCTTGGATGGTTTCCATAAACGAAAATGAAAGCGCTGAACCACCAACCAGGCAATGAGCAACTCGACATGGATCGAGACAGAGACAGAGGGAGAGAGAGAGAGAATGTCTCATTGTGATGGCAAAGCCATTCCAAAAGAGATCAAATGGATCGTAATGATCATGTTGCAACGAATGACTCGATTCTCTAAACCAATTGTGATCCAATCATGATTGATAACTGACGAATGCCTCACCCCCAGCATCATCCACAGCTGGGCCCGCTGGGTGCAACCGGACCCATTGCTCTCCCAGGTCGCCGCTGAAACTGATCAACACATCGCCACCGGCATCCACACGGCACACGCCGCCCGTCTGCCTGGGAACCAGTAAACAAACATAGCTGACATAGCAGTGGAAAATCCATGTAGTGTCAGTATTATCATTGAACAACATATATAATCTTCTAAAATCCATATATCTAAGACTATAGTATCTATTCACACATTGACATCTTCGTGACATGTTACCATTGTGATTTCTCATTGTTATGTTTCTTTGCTAAAGGGGGTGGTAATTAACTCCCCTCCCATGTCGTACGGCAAAATCCCCGGCACCCTCGTCGAACATGCACGGTGCCGCATTCGAAGCTTCGCCTGATGAAAAATCAACCCAGAGGGCATCATTCTTTGAAGCACGAAACGACAAGTATGGGACCCTGAACACTCTTGAAATCCAAACCTGTTGCTTTTCCCCTTTTGCAAAGACTGCTGTGTCTGTCAATGGCATTGGCTACGAGGGATTCTGCCAAAAATCTCCGTGGCTCAAACTGTCTCACACCACTGGGTTCTCCAAAACTAAGATTGTGAGGCAAGGTCTAAAATGTGCAAACATCCGCAGGCTTGAGGTTCTATGCCAGGTAAAAAAAGTAAAGCACATTGCCTTGCAACCACTGCGTCACCCTTGTCAAAGAGCACCTGGCAATTTGAGGCTTGGAGTGTGGAATAGCGGGCGGAAGTTGGACAGCGGTTTTTGGCACCTTCGCCAGGTACACGAAGTTTTGGCTATAGACCTTTGAAGGCGGCCCAAACGCTCGGCACTGGGTTGAATTGCAGGATTAAAATGGATTAAACACATTTTAGAAACTATGTTGGACCGAACAACAGATGTACTTCGACCCAAGTACCCATACATAATGGAGTAGTATCATGTAATATACCCATTATGGTTTGGGAATTCTTTCTTTTATCTAGGGTCTTAGGTAGCTGAATGCAAGGTTCTCGAAGGCCCAACTCAGCCGATCTCTCTTTGACGGACAAAACCCGGGTGACGTGATGTTTGGATTAAACCTCAAGAAAATCAACAGTTTGACCCTGAAAGTAAGCCAATTTAGTGGGAAGTAATCCTCGCAACCCCTTCTTTGGCAAGGTCTATGTTGGTTCGGGGGATGGTAAATGTAGTTGAAATTGCATAGATGTAGCATTGGGGGTCGGTCATTGATCAAATTTGATGCCAGCAAATCTCCGTCTGGGCTTGCCGCACCCATTGCTTCTTGCGGTGTTCTCTGAAACGGATATACCTCGCTGATCCACGGGATGGAGGGTCCAAGCTCGCCACAATAATTGTGGCAACATACGAATTCATATGAATGTGTCATGTATACAGTGTACAGTGTACAAACATCGATGACCTCATATTGAACGAAGATTCAGTATGGAACTTGGAACCAAACAATATTTTGCTGTCATCGTTTTTTCCCTTAGATGCACACTGCAATGTATCACAACAGCTGGAAGCCAACGAATCACACATTGCATATCACTGTCACATCTCCAAAGGCAATGTTCTGCTGCAACCTCTTGATGAACATGGTATCTTACAGTGCAGAGTATTACGGTGCTGGGCAGAGTGCAATTAAGCACAAAGTAAGACAAAACACCAAAAAGGAAAAATACGCATGGCATTTTGGAATCACGATGCATGCATGCATGCATGCATGCATGGCATATGATATTGCATATGCTGTAGATTGCACATATCTCAATATAGAGATGCACGCATGTTCAAACACACGCTTGTTCATATATGACGACTATATGGCTATATATTATTATATATTGTATGACAAACAGTATATGAAAAGCTTAAAGCAGCGGTTCAAACTGTCCAACTTGACTTCACCACGCTTCAGCCTCCATTTTGCTGGATCTGCGTCTGCGTCCAGTGCCAGTCGCAATGCTTCCAACGTTTCAGCGGTAAAAACCCGGAACCCCGCGCCGCGGAGCTTCTCATTGAGATCTGCAAGCTGATCCAGAAGCGTCTTGCCTGGTTGCAGTTGCAACTTATGACAACCGCAAAAACATCTGGTTTATCATTGTATCTTCACAAATCACGATTGGCACCCTGTAGGTTAGGTAAGCAATATATGGCCTAAAGGCCTTCCCGGCGCAGGGAGTGCCTTTCCAACGCTGTTGGCACAAGCCTATAGCAAAAGCCACCAAATGACAATGTGAACACGGAACATGATGATTCACCAGTGGATTTAAAGGCATCCTATTTTCGGAGAAATCCTCCTGTATGGGATTAGGACATGAACCATTCATGGATGAACGGTGGATCACAAAATGGCTGGATACGTATGGAAATGTATGGAATATATATATAGTATGGATACATGTCATCAAAGCCAGGATGGACAGTCACAAAAAACATGGCTGAAACCGACTACCCAAGTTGCTGTCAGAGATGTGGATAGCCTGCAATTTGGCTTCTGCAGCTGCCACATCCTTGACACTCCATTTGGGACGCGCACTTTGCAGCAGAGCATGCAAAGTGGTCGTGGCAACTGGGCAGCTGCTGTAGCCTCTGGAGGCTGGCCTGGAGTGAGAGGTCCAGCGTCCTGAGAGTTTCTTGGCACAGCCGTCCCTCTCCAATTTTTCCAGTGAAGCCTCCAAATTCCTCCGCGCAGCATGTTGTAGGAAGGCATCCCTGGGCAAGGAAGAGCCATAAACTCCATGGAGCAGTTGTTCCAGGGACCAATGCCCAAGGGAAGATTCCAAGAGTTCTAGGGCCCTTTTCAGGCGCTGTTGCCGATGTTCGATGTATTCCTGTGGCCGATTTTGTGCCACAGATCCCTCCAACATCGGCCCATGGCCCGGGTAGATCCGCTGGGGCCTCAAGTCGTGCAGCCGTTGCAAGGAGGAAAGATAGGCCTCCAGGTCATCCACTATCACGGTGCCGGTCCCAAGGATATGATCTCCTGTGAATAGGGCCTGTTCCTCCTCAAGCCAGAAACATAGATGATCTAAGGCATGGCCGGGGGTGTGAACAGCCCTTAAGGTAGCACCATTTACCCTGATGATATCTCCATCCTGGAGCAGTTTCAAGTTGGCTCCGCCACACATCCCCAAGGTCGCCGCAGGATCTGAGGCATCTTCAGGTGTCCCCAAGCGGCCGAAGGAGAGACCCTGGCTGGGCGGCCGACAGCGCCAAACGAGGAGATCTGGAAAGCTCTGCAGGAGAGCGGGTAAACCACCGATATGATCCACATGCGAATGGGTCAGGACCACATGGCGAATCTGGCAACCCTCTCTGTGAAGCACCTGCAGGAGGTTTTGCTGAAACTCAGGTCGTCCCTCACCAGTGTCCAACAAGAGTCGTTCCACCCCCTGGCCAATGAGATAGCAGTTGGTGCCTTGCAAACCTTGGAAGTTGCTTCTAAGGGCAACGAAAGAACAAAAAGTGAACACAAAATCACAGTAGATTCCACAAAGGGTGGAGGATTAAATTCAATTAAAAACACAAACAAAATCATACAAAATCACCTTCAGCGTATTTCAATGTATTTCATGGAAAGTCCGGATTCGCCAACTTGATTGGATCGTATTGTAGTCTTTATCAACCTCCCGGCTATTGCAGGTTCTGCCAACCCACCAACCCCAAACTGACGGTCTCCCATTCCTTTCTGCTTGCACCCAACAACAACTGACTTCTAGTATCTTCCAGTCACTGTAGATATGTAGCCAACAAACGAATTAACAATTTCCCAATATGTCCTTGTCATTAGAGGTTTTACCCAGCTAAACGACTGTTGACTCACTTACAATGACAGAACAAACTAAGTAAACAAACTAATTTACGTAATGAAATCATATAAGAACTATGTATATATATATATATATAACATACATATGAATAAATGGTCAACTAACCGACCAACACCCCCTCACTATCCATCACAACCGTTGCTCACCCAAGAAGCTGTACGCTGCCGGGTTCATCCCCAGCACCACCGTGACACGTTCCGAATGCTTGGCCACTTTCGGCAGCGCATGCAGCAGCTGCTGGCCGTGCTGCAAGTGCGCAGCTAAGGACATCTTTTTGGGGCACCTGGACCCACCATTTGTGAACTGGTCCTGTTCCAATAGAAGTAAGTCATTCATTGGATTGGTTTAAGATGGTCTTGACCAGTCAATGGAATTTGTCCCGACATCCAATTCAGATATGAGTAGACTTAAGCCACGTAACTCACGTAACCTGGTTTTCCTGCCGAATAGCATGGCTGTAAGGAGAAAAAAAAACAAAAATTGCTTCAGTCATTCTGGTGATGTTGGAACATGTGAACTGGTGAACTGGCTCGGTTCATAGTACGTAAATATCAAATGATTGGCTGTACATAGTGGAGTATTTGGCGGGCACACAAATCAAATATCAGTGATCTCATTTGACGGGTTGACTTTTCTGGTTGACGGTTTCACCCAAAGATAGTGAGCAGTTGAGGATCAGAATCCAATAGAATATCCAAGACCCAAATCACCCATATGACCCACATGTGAATGGAACATTCACGCCATTCATCACCATTCCATTATTCAGTTACATACCAGTTTGTTTCCTTTTTTTTTGCAGCGCATCTCAATCATCCGTGTTATGACTGGTGAATTTGCGCAGTTGGTGATTTTGCCACACGGCTTCACCATGGGTTGATGGGGACATTCACCAACAGGTGTCAGAACAACCTCAACAAAAACATATTACGTGAACAGGTTTATGCCAAAAACCGTTGGTCAATTGAGGATCATAACACTAGGTAAGGACAACATTAAAATAGTGCATAATGCGCAAAGCCGCCAACTTTAGTCTGAAATCAACTGGTGGTTGGTTCAGAGTTCTAGGCCAGGCCTGGTTTTGAAATAGACACACAGTCGGACAAACTGTCTGCCCCCTCGCTGGCATCTGGGTTGAAAGTTTGCATGTCACGCAACTGAAACCACTGCTGACTCGGGTGGTCATGGACCAACAAACTGATCAACTGCTTCACGAAATATCCCCACTGCAACTATTTGTTCAAGGGATGCGATGTCATCTTGTGAATTCAAAAATCCTTCCCTGCAGCCCATTGAATCTGCACTCACCCAAAAAAGTGATTAACTACTGACAGACCAAACACATGGGAACCTCAACTTTCGGTGCAGCGGCTGCACCATACCCTGGCGCACGCATCCCCATCCACATCGATCTCCACAATTTGTCCCCGTTGCCTTGGTGTCGACAACTTCCATCTCTGCATATCTGCCATGGCCAACCATTTCTGTGACATCCGAAAAAAAAATGCGTGGGTATGGTATGATCATCTCTATCTGCTGGTGGATTCTCAACGGATCTCCCTGGTGATCTACCCTTCCAAGCCAGGCCCAAGGGCCCACGAAGCAGTTCCTCGCCATCATCGCTATCACTGATGAAGTCCTCCTGCCGACCGCGTCCAAAGATGGGAGATTTACTTATGGATCCTATGGCCATGAGGGACATCACTAACTGCTGGATTCAAACATCTGAAATTTATCATGGCCTTACATCATGGATTTAGGATCACCAACAAATCTTTTGCCAACTAACTGGTGGATTTAGAAAAGTACCCTAGTTGTTGGGCAAACTCATACCCACATCAGTGGAATAGTTGCCATCATGTGTACACAACTTGCTTGCTTTGGGATACTTTAGGGACATTTTAGCGGAATGAATCAGTGGTCGGACATGGAGTGATCAAATATTGACAATGACTCATACCTACTGTATATTATCTATGCTGCTGGTAGATTTATATATCTACAAGGGTGAATTCCAGGTACACGCAACCAAGCATCAGGTGCCAACAATGGTGAGCTTTGCGAGAGGATTCGGATCCATACCGGTAGAGTTGGGACTCTTTATTTCTGAGGCGATGGAGTCCTAGTTAGACAACCACCCAAACATGGAAATGTGACCATCAACAAAGGGTTCAAAGGCGGTGCATTTACCTAATTACTTACTGTAGAACATATGATGCAATCACCAAAAAATAACCGATCTTATCCCTGGGATACTAGGATAATTAATGAAAATTATCATCCTGACAGAAGAATGTCTTAAAAAAAAAAAAAAACATAATCAACTGGCCCATTGAAGATTTCATTTATATCCACCACCCTGATGCGCGTCACGGACACTGCCCCGCTCAAGCACAACATTGCGCGGCCCGCTCCCGAACGATGACCAGGTCGTCCACTTCCAAGGTATCCAAGTCAACGACCTGCATACGGTACGACTCGGTATGACGGCATAGATACTGTGGATGATGTCTAGGAATGCTTGGGACAGTGAACAAAAAAGATACTGAGTATTTGACCAACACCGTTGGGATTTAACCAGCAGAGGTTGGGATAAATGATATGGGATGATATGGGTATATATTATTATACACATAATATAATATATATATATAATATAGGATAATCTATATATATATAATTAATTATGTTATATTATGTATATATATAATTATATATATATATTACTTATAGGCAACAGTATAGGCAAGAATATTGACCCGTCCCTGGTAAATGTACCCCATACAGTATGTCATATATGATTCACGCTGACCCTGTATCATTGCATCCTGCAACATGGGAATGGGTGTGTGAAAATGGGCCGCAGCCCGTTTACTGGAAGTTAATATGAAGGGAAAAGGATGCATAACAAGTATGGTCGTTCCATTGCTGTAGCAAAATTTCCCTGCAGAACAAATATGAACAATGGTTGAAGTGAGGAAACCCGCAATTATATACAGAAATCCCATCCGGTCCCAGATATGCGGTTTCATCCCCAACTAAACCATAGTTTTTTGGGGGGTGCTTAATGTTGGGAGGAAGGGATTCAGGTCAATTTCCATGCATCTCCAACTCAGCATCAGCTACACCTCGAAATCGTCGTCGATGTCGTCGTCGCTGTAGGATGCGATGGGTGGCTCCACAGTTCTGTCCAAGTCCTGAAGATGGCCATGATGCCATGGCTGCCATGGCCATGGTTCAAACATGGTGTACTCGAGGTCGCATCGGCATCGTCACCACCATCAGAAAACTGTGAGGACCGGTTGAGAGTCGTTCAAAAGAATGGGTATAGGGAGGCACATGTTTCTCATTTCTTCCCAAGGAAACACAGAGCAAGGATCTGGACCTCCCCCTATAATCAAAGGCTGCAAACAAAGTGCAGCACCCTGCCTAGAGCGAGAGCCACATTTCTCCCGAAAAAAAACACCTGTGACAAATTCCGAGGTTCATCTCATCTCGAGCTGCCTTTCAATGGAAAGGCATAAAATCATAATTATAAAACCTGGTGGAAAATGTTGTTGCTTTTTTTCTCCCTCTCTCTCTCAAAAAAAAAAAACACGTAAAAGTTGTAGCGTATAAGTACCGTATAAGTAGGATACAAAGTACATGTAGTACTGAATCCTACATCATCCTATGTACAGTAAAATATATCTTTTGCATTCCCGGTTCACCAAACCAGCCGGTTGCTGTCCCAAGAATAGGCGCATGGCCTCAGCTGCCCCGTCCTCAGGAGCTTCGCCTGTCACTTCTCGAGCTTCGCGCGTTTTTTCGCGTCGTTGCACCTGAGGCAGAAGTGACCCAACTATATATAGGAAATGGTTGAGGGGTGGAAGATGAAATGATGTGAAATCATGGAAATAATATGAAATCAAATGATTATCCATTGTAATTCTGATCATCTATTAAACTCTTATCACATCTTATCACCCATTATCAACAATGATTATCCATGTTGATCTATCATTATCATCTACAGTATTCTCCGTTATGGTCTTACAATAGGAAGCATCTATCATTGGCTGATAGGTCAACAGGTGATGGGACATTTGTTAAGAGTTACAGGATGCTCCAGGGTTAGTGTGAAAAGATGAGAACGTCAGCTACCAAAGGGTAGCTTGAAACGTGGAAAGATTGCCGTTTCCACGACGTTGGGGACCACCATCTTCCAGCTACACTTTTTGGGGTCCCTCCATCCCCTATACATCTTCATACATATTCATTCTTTTTCAGTATGGAAGTGTAACCTCAGGCATAATCGGTCGTCAGAGCATTCTGACTAAATATCAAAATACACGTATAGTCATACCCCCAAACCCAGAAAGGTAAGTTATCACTAGGACTAGGATGTTGCCTTTCTATTTTTCTGTGGATACTATAAATATATATTGTGTTTATATGTGTTTATCATTGTGCAAATGCGACGTATTGACTCCTGTATTGACCCTCGGCATAGGCCCAAATGGCAGTGATGGTCGGGGAAGCGAGGATGTGCACCAGTATCACCAGGATAAATCCAAACACCCCTGCTTCAGATCTTTCGCCTTGGGGCTTTGAGTCTTGATTACAGGATGATATCCAAATAATCTCATCCCAGCGGGGGGGTAAACATTTTCATAGGAATTTCTCACTGTTTGGGGAGACCTCCTTAATTAGTCTTAATATGTCTTACTGATAGAATCATCCAGGGTTTATGAATCCTGTGAGTCTGGGGTTGACAGTCATTGTATCACTATGACGGTGGCAGCCCCAAGCCTCAGTCCCTTCAGGTCCGGATGTCAGGAGACACAGCTGGAAGGAGCACAATCAATTCCCAATCATAGAACTGATATCGATGGTACCTATATGTACCTATAGTGCTTGGCGAACTGGTACAAATCATCTTCAGAATGGAAGGTGAGAAACTGAAACCATCAGCCGGCTATTTGGAAAATGCCCAATCTCAACATATCCCACCAGACTGCAGCATGCCCATCAACCGACACAGCCTGGCGCACACGTTCCTCTTCCTCACCGTGAAACGGAAACGGCCGGCTGGCAATGGGAAATCCCATTCTCTATAGAACAAACACAAACGCAACATAAAGATAATAACATGAACAGCAACTGCAAGTGGATGGATTGTCTTTATTGCCAGATTAGACTGCGGGTGCTCTTGTAGGAGGCTGTCACACATCCTCCTGTCCATCTTTTGGAATTCAAACAACATTGTCACTCTCAACCCAGTCTGTTCCTAGAAATGATAGAGAAAAGCCGAACCCAAACTCAGATCTAAAGAATCCACACCCGTATTTTCGAACCCCTGAAGTAAGTCCTCCTGCTCCTTTCGAATCCTTTCCCGCTCCAGCTCCTGTTGCCTCGTGCAGAATTCGGAGGCCGCCTTCTATGAAAGAAACCCTGCGGATTTACATCGTTCCATGAAGACTCATGAAGCTTCAACTGGCTCCTCCAGGAAATTCTGCCACCCTTGGCCCATGAAAAATCTCCCCTTCACATCTCCCAAGGGCCATGCGCCTGGCAGCCTCCAGTCTTTGTCTTTCTGCTTCCGCTCTCCGTTGTGTTTCCCGCCGTTCCGCCTCAAGAGCTTCCTGCAGGGAACTTCGTGCCGGATGCCGGATGCTGATGTTGGGCTCCAGGAGTAACTACTCCTTGGTATTATTTGTGTATTTCATTATCGTCATGTATAACATGCTATATATAAATATATACACCATATATATATATATATACATATACATATACATATATATTATATACACATACATACATGTACATCATTATGAAAAAATGTGTAAAATCATTCAACATCAACATCATCATAACATCGGATCAAGCCTCTCCCCCCACAGTCGCCACAGTGGTGCCGCTCCTTGACCGCTCGCTCTCTCTCCCGAGCTTCACCTGCAATCCATCCACATGTAATTGGAGGTTGATGGTTGGGTTTACCATGGTTTGCCACACGATACAATACTATACACATAGCAAAATGGCGTCATTGGCTCAAAACTGTGCTTTTTTCCCCGTTCGAATTCCCGCTTGATTGGCAACAGCTGGTGATAGCTAATGTAAGAGTTTGTCCTGTGCCATGTTTTTGGCCACTTCACCGAAGCTAGTTTTGTTCCTCAAGCAATCTGAAATATCAACTCCCTGGGAAGTGAACGGTTTGCTCGCTCTACCAGGTCTGCTTGGCTGTAACCAATGTCCTCAGCTGCCAACACTATTGCATAGGAGGGACAGATTTGGGGAGTCTCACTGTTGCACTGTACTCTGTGTATGATGGTGTTGTTGCTTTTCCAAATGCCTACAAAATCACAGAGTGTTAAGTTGCAGGCCTGGAAAGAGGAACCACGTGCAACAAACATCACACTGCGTGGATATGATAAACATTGAATTCTTACATTATTTCCAACTAGAGGTTGGACATGCAAAGGCCATCAGTCTGAGGTTAAACCAGTAGTGACGATGTTCATGCCTGCAATTGAACATGTCGTTGAACCAGGTTGAACCCCAAACAGAAACAGGAGTGGCCAAACAGGAAGGTTCCAAGCCAATTTCGGGACGGGTCAAACTTGGCGACCAAATTCTACGTTCTGCAGGCAGAAAAAAAAATGAGTATGCCAGTGGGATGTTTCTCTCAATTCCGCAGAATACACTTTGCTCCACATCCCATACCTGAGGATACCTGAAGTATATGATATGTAGCAATACGATGCATTGACATAGAATGTTTACCAACTTTTATCCCAAGACTGACCAATCTCTTTGAGGTAAACAGACCATACGTGAAATGTTCCAAGCGGCGCCAAAACCTGCTCCATAGCTGTAACCAGCCGCTGACCTGGTGCAGGTAGATGCTCTCGGACCCAGTTCGGATCCCATGTATGACATGATAAGTACAATGGGGAATATGCATATATATATATATATGTATATTGTATAATATATGTACATAAATACATACATCAATAGATGCATGTGCATGTATGCATATATATATATTAATGTGTATATATATATATATACATACAGTATACATGAGTATACGTTTGCAAATACAAGCACACAAATTGTTGGATTGTGGGTTCAACGAATCCCAAATGTATTGATCATTTGGAAATATATGGAATTATCATCCCCACTACGGATGAACAACACATTTGAGACCACACGTCATTACAGAATACTACATAAAACATGGACATCCATCACAGGATCATAGATAAAAAACAGACTAAGCTGAAACAATCAAATCATGAAAGTATATCATTACATCACTCTGCATGGGTTCCATGCATTCAAAAACGACCGTTGCGATAGATAGGTACCTCGTTCATCCTCATTCCATCTATTGGTTCACCATCATATTTCCCCATTAAATGGCCCAAATTCCAATGGATGATCATCATTTTCCCTATTTAAACGGCCGTTTTATGGGTTAACCATAATTTTCCAATATTTTCCCCATTTACTGGCCATTTATCCATCATTTCCCCCGTTAAATTGCCATTTATCCATCATTTTCCCCATCAAATGGCCCAAAATTCCAATAGATTATTATCAGATATTATCAGTTTATCCATTAAAACAACATTTCTCGGGTACATATCCCCCACTTTCAAACAAACCCCTACCATTTTCACATACCTTTGCTTCTCACTGGTCACTGGATCCATTGCCCCCCAGGTGCTGTGGCTCCGCACGCCAGCTGTTGGATCTTATCCAAGTTGGCCGGCTTCCAGCCATTCATTGCGACCATCGCAGGCCATGCGTTCGGAAGTAGCTATTGAAAATGGCAATAGATTATAAATTATGTATATATATACAATTATATACATATAGTTGATTGACCTATCCAAGAATGGTGATTTTCCTTTTCGCTATGTTGGTTTACCAGAGGTTATACTAGTAATACTTGTATCCTCTCCAGCTATATCAGGCTATATCCCTGTCTTCCTTGGATTGCTGATGTGTCATCGTATGCTTGACATGCAAGATAGGAAAGGTGCTAAACTTTTGTAAGTCTCTGCTTTAACGCTGGTGAGAATGTGTCTACAGTTCTAGAAGATGGGAATGATGACCCTAGCATCTTTCGTACTTGGTATTTCGTTTGAAGACAACAAGTCAAATCTATTAAAGGATATTAAAGGAATGTTGCATTTCAAATGAAACATATGACATGTGAGGCAATCAAAACCCGTTGGTCCTTCCATAGTGAAAACCAAATTGTGCCATGGTAAAAACATGGAAAGTTGTGGTCATTTCACCACCACTAGGGATCGCTTGCAATGGGTATAACTTCCTGTTAGTGGATTGGTGACCATCTCCAACCATGGGTATGGAAGCCAAGTTTGACTATGACACTCATGTCCTTCATCTTGAGTTTTTTTCTCAAAGCTGCACATCACAAACCAACGACAGTCAAACAAGCTGAAGACATGAATTCATACTATCTCATACCCACTGGAAATCAAACATGGCAATGGACAATTCCCAAATTCTAGCTGATTTTCTCATTAAAATACCAGTTTATAATGGATTTCCCCTTGCCATTACCGGAGTGTACCATTGTTTTTGGCACGTCATATCTTCAGCTACCCCAGGGTAAAACATTGGGTACGCTCCAGTTTAAAATAACAGTTTTGCTATGGAAGCCATGGCCCATTGAGTTCGATGATCTGCCTATTGAAAATGGCCATTTATAGTGGATTTTCCCATTAAAAATGGTGATTTCTTCAATAGTCATGTTAGTTTACCAGAGGGTATGTCCTGCGAGTAAAGTTCTCGACCAAATTCAATCGATTACGTACGAGTATACGAATGTGAGTGTACCAGTATGCCCAAACTAGATGGTCATCATATGTCATTATACCATATTATCCGTATAGGCTAGTGTTCACATCCCTTGCTCTCCCGATGCCGCCAACTCTTTCAACCATTGCCTCATGGGGACTCATATGGTTTTTGTTGAAACTTCTGTCATGGTCAGGGTTGAATCTGAAAGGGCTTTGGAAAAATGACATGTCACATTGGATGTAAATGGATTTCACATATTTCACTGGATGCCAGCTCGTTTTCAATACAGCAATTCAGGAATTCAACTTCAATTTCAGGATATTTCAGGCTAAAAAAGGTCGCGAAGGTGCAAGATCCTGGAAAACCTCATTGCTCCAATGTGTCAAACCAATTCCCCTGCAATCCCCTGCATCAACCCATCTCACTCTGTGAAACAGCCTGTCGTGTTTGGGACACTCGTAGGGGCGAACCATCGATCCAGGCATCGATGAATTCATCAGAGTGACCTCCGCTGTCAACGAGGGTCACGTTCGAACGCTCGTTGTGATCGTAGTTGCACTGCGTAAAATCAAGCGTTGTGGCAGGAAAACTTCAAAGCTGACCTGGTTCTGACTTCCGATTCTTCAATATGACCGACTTGTTAATATGATGCAAATTGGCTGTATCTCATGCGTCACTCATGCTAATGTGTATCGGGGAATATGCCAATGCACGATTTCCATCCACCAGGCGTAGATAATTCACCTGAGGAAACAGGCTGAACAACAAATTCATAGTACAGTAGGGTGAATGATGGCTGCCCCGCATGAAGATCACCCAAGCACTTGCTGGTCAGTGGCCACGTGGAAAGCCTAGCAAATCTGTACACACCTGCTTGCCTCTTTTGTTGTATCATTCTGCCTAGCTGAGCTCTGCTGGAACTGAGATGGATGAGCCAGTGATCACGGAAACGTTCAAACGTGAACTCAATATGTACTGTATTGCCTCCCGCAACACTCGGACTTGGAGTTATTTGACTCCACCCTCGAGTAAGAGCCGCAGCTTAGCTTCTGGCGCCTTGCCAGGAGCTGTTTCGTCTGGTTTCGAGCTGAATCAAACATCTCCAACAAGCATGCAGTGGAACAGATCAGAATCTGCTAAGCTGCGGCGCAACCTTCATAATCCCATTCGACAACCACACCGGGGAGTGAAACGTATCAACAGCATAGATCGTCACACCCAATGTTGGGTGGGACCCCACCACCTTCCGTGCAAAGGTGGTTGATTGGCAAAGCTTGGAATACTTTGTCTATTCCTTAGCTACTGCACTGTTCACCCATGCTTGAAGCTGAGGGATCATTGCCCCCAAGGGATACTTTTGAACAGTGAGACAGCTTCGACTTCCTCCCTGTTTCAAGTATCTTGACTATAAAAATGACTGAAAAGGGCAAAATTGGAAACACCTGGAAACCTAAGTTTGGATGGTTGACAACTATCAGATAACCCAACTCTTTGAGTCTCTGGGCATTAAATTTGAAGAGCCAAGGGTGTTTGGGAGAGCGTTCTGCATGTATCTCTTGTACATATGCTGTAAACGGCATCAACACAGTGCTTTTGAATAGAAATTCAATTTCCCCGTCCTAATGTGGTGAACCCAATAGTAACCGCGCTTTTGCGATGTGGCTTTTATTTTCGAAGATTGGAAGTGGATAAATCAGAGGTATGTTCTATAATTGGGTTTGCAACATTACTCACTACTCCCGATATGGCCGAATTCGGGCCTGTTTGAGTCTTCTCTTCAAGGGTCGTGAATGCAGCAGTGGATGCATATGGGCAGGGCTCAAATCTGAGGACATATTGGGGTTCCCACTCTGGAATGAAATTAACCAGATTGGTCAGTTTTTGGCATTCCCAACAGGTAAACAATCAAATATGGGTTGCTAAATAGCGCAGAAATCATTCGAACTGATTACAACAAACACATGGCTTTGCGATTTTGATAACCAATCCCACATGAGTAACATCATTTTTGCCGGTCAAATCCTAAGTAATTTAGTTGAGTTGGGGCCACAACTTCCAGGGACCAACCAAAACCAACTGGTGCCTCAGCAGGCTGCCTGAGAGCTTGTCCGGGTTGTAGATATGAGCCAAGAGGAAGCAGGCAAAATCCAGCAGCAGCAGAAAGTGGACGATATGACCTGCTCTCCCACTGGGACACTTCGGATTTGAAGGGGGGAATCCTCCAGCTGCCAATACGGGACGTGTCAGGGATAGACAGGGATAGATGCAAAATGCAATTATATGTATATAATTACATGTAACTATCTGTAGTCACTTTAGTCGATACCATTGGTGTTGGACAACCTCGCAATCTGAAAAAATGCAACTAGCTTTGCCGCTCTTTGGGGCCGCGAATGTCTGTTTTCCCAGGTGTAAACCAAACGTTGGCCAACAGTTTGGGGTTGCGGTCTTGGATATAAGACGTGCTGAGTCAGTGCTGAGTCTTTCAGCACCACCGTCCAGATGTTCAATACAGGTGAGAATTTTGATGGATGTCAGTTTCAGACGACAACAACACAGAAAGTGAATCCTAAGGAGACAAGACTTGGTGTGCCAGGGATTTTACCACTTGTCGTTTGCACATCCAGCAACTTGACACGACCTGCATTGACCTGCCTACGGCACCGAAGGGTTCATTGAAACCCAAGCGATAGGCCGAGAAGAGGTCCTCCCATTGAAAACAAGCATGGTCTGATAACATCACATTTTTTGACATAAATGAGACATAGTCAGTATGTCATTGTACCTCTGACTGAATTTGTCTGATAGTCAATCAGTAAACTCAAGACATCCAATATCTGATAACATCATGATTTAGGGCAATGACACTGATGGTCCGGGTTCAGCATGTTCCACAAGAATTGAATATATGTTGGGGGGTCAGACCAGCCATGAGGTCGCCATAGATCATCCAAAACTATGAGACTGTACACCTGGATTCAATCTTTTGACCTTTAAAGTATAGCTATACCTGCAGCAAAATACTCGACTTCCTAATCAAGTTTCAGGGCGAGCCTGCCATCCTGACAGGTGGGCAGAATTTTGACATGCAAAAATAAGACCAATACCCGCAAGTCCCCAAATCAAAGAATCATCTCTAAATCACATGAGCAGTGATCAAAATCCCTCGATTATTCCATTATACTGGTTGATTCATAGGGATGTCCCTATTGGATTATCATCATCCCCATTATATTGGGTAGTATAACCCCCTATCATCATCAACCCATTGAGAAATTTCAAAAGAACTTCTTCCAGTCGATGATCTCACTCCTCCATGACATAGAAGAGCACCAGGAATGTAAAGAAGGCCGAAGCCTCAAACCGCTACTTGATCCCACACGCTTAGAGGCGAGCAGCTTCGAAACATATGAGAGTCATGGGGGATCCTCCTTTCAAAATATATAAAGGAATGGTAACCATCGCCATAAGATGACTGTAGTTGTTTAACATCGTGATATAATGTGATATATGTTAACATCATGATACATGTGAACATCATGACATAGAAACCATCAACATAAAGCATCATAGTTGTATATTCGAAAGCATCAAATACCTGATGTCCCTCTGAAAAGAGCGGTAAACCTTGGTCTGGTGGTTGAGTCAACTTCCCTGTCCCTTGAGGTACAGCTGATGGGGATCGGCTGCCCCTTGGCCCGCCTGAGATTCTTTGGCTGCTGTGATGCTACTCCAATCCTGTGGGCTTTCCATCTTTTTCTGGCAAAGTTCGAAGCGCCCCTGGAAACGTCATCTCTTTGAATGTCCAACGGATGTCAACACTGAAGTCAATCCATACCTCTTCCTGTAGCAAACTTGATCTGGACAATGACTTAGAGATCCAGAATAAATATGCATGAATAAATATAAATATTGTTTAAATGAAACAGCTGGTGGTGATGATGCATGTAAAACATCAACCAAATGTTTCCCCAGTTGATGTGAAAGATGAAGTCCTCGCCCTTCTTCACGGTGGTGTGCACCATCCAAACCGCAGGCACCTGAGCCAAACGGTTCAGTGTCAAGTGGTGGATAGATTCATGATTCTTAAAATATATATAATGTAATGATATGTATGTATGTATATATATATATCACCTTTATAATATAAATCATCTATATATATATATATATGATGCAAATCTGTACACATTTTTGATTTCCCGGATGACACCGAGACGTCGCAAAGTCCAAATGGCACATCCCCCGCCAACGAAGCATCTGGGCCGCCGCGACAAAAGCCAGGATCTCGATGTAGTTTGCTGAGGTAAAAATGGTGCTCTCCAACAAGCTCTGGTGGTTATAGAAATCCACCACCTGACCACTGGAATTCCGGTGACAAAAAGGGTCAAATTTGTCGGTTGGCGATTGAGAATAGCTATGAAGGCTCATGCACATACTTCTTGTATTGTGTTTTTTTCATATTGGTCATTGTTATCATTCTCTATCTCTGTAGATGTATATATATATAATATTTTGATTAAATACATATAAATACTATGTGTATTCACCAAAGAATGGGCATCCCCCATGATGGGTCACGCAATCAAGTAATATTCCCAGACATTGAAATATACAGTCAGTTGCTTGTGCAATATGTGATGGTATGTATGTATATACCTCTATATATAGATATTATATATATGTATTCAATATATGTTTGGTCCGGTTACAGTCAGCTAGTCACACTGGAGCTTTGTTTGATACTAAAACCAAATGAACATCTGACATCAACCGATGTTCATAATGTACTTTGCAGACCCTCACAAAATGTTTGATGTCCCACTTTGCAGGACAAACAGAAATACATCACAAATACCAGGTGAGGATCCTGAAGTGAGCCTTGATGGGTGGTCGGCGGATTACTCAGTCGCAAGCGTGACTGGAAAACAGTGTGATTTGAAAAGAACACATCCAAAGACCAACCAGGAATAAACCAATGGAATGTCGATATAAAATATATACCCAGTATAAATATATATATATATATAACCACTGTACTATTGTCCAATATCCATGGTTTGTGGATACTTTGAACTACTGAGTAACTACTGCCAGCTTCCGACAGAACGACCTCTGTAAGAAATGCACTGCCCACAGCCAGCAGCACCAAAGCCAGCAGGTCCTGTGCTCGGTGGAACGACTTAGTAACAACCAATCCACGCTTTGAACATATATCGTTTGAAGCATGTGAATCATGGTATATAATTCAGATCTTAAATAATGAGTTTTTCTCGAACATTATGAATCCTAGTTTGTATCACTGCAGACTTTAGAACTTTTCAGACGAGTTCCCAGCAGGTCTGCATCCTGTCCAGCAAAACTATAGATATGGAAAGCCCAATGGTTTCCAAGTAAAATGACTTACAAATGGTGGAGTTTCCTGTGTTGCTGCTTTTTGTTTCCATGTTTTCTTATGTGTTTTCCAAATACCAATATTATTGAATTATGACGAATATTTTATGATTGGAGGGTCACATGTCGTGTTGGTCACATTCAAACCCTTGTCCTTAACGACTCTTCGTCGCATCACCCCCTTCAAAGGCAATTGTAGCACCATAGTGAAGTGCAGCGTGCCCAACCCATTTGACATTTCAGGAGCAACGGGAAAAAAGCGCAACATCCAAAACGATCTAAACATAGTTTCTGCCATACATACAAGACAGAGCTCGAGTCAACAATTCCGACTCCCCAAATGGCAAGTGGGTGGCCCCCCCGAGGTCCCATCCCCGGAGGCACCGTCTGGCAGAGCAAGGAGGAGAAGCGAAAGCCAAATCCTGTGGGGATGTGCATTTGGTGCTTTCATTGATACATTTTGTGCATTTTTGAACACCCTTGTAATAGTGTTCATTACTGTAGATGGGCGATTGCAAGACCCATTGATAATATCGTTTATATTCTGTTATCATTTTGTGTTGAGATGTATTCATGATTCTGGTTGAATCCATCACCTTTGATGAGTGTATGACCCGTTCTTGTTCTTGCTGCTTGAATCGCCACGCTCGTCGTGGGATTCAAATTAATATGGGGAAAGTTGTATTAAAGGAAGCCTTGCAAGCTTTGTCGTCCAATGATTTCAGAAGCTTCATGCCAACCATGCCACTAGGCTCCCATTGGGGATGGTATCTTTGATTGTTCTCCGCAGTCCCCCATGCAAATCGAATCACATTGGCGCCCACCCGGCCTAGATACAGGGCTGCGCAAACACCAAGCAGTCCAATCAGGTTGCACACTCCAATACCCACCTACAGTAGGAGAATAAGATCTGCATGATCAGGAAGTTGGTGCTTCAGAATGAATTATTCTATAGCCTATAGCCGTTTGGGATCGTTTGAGAGCAGGCTGTGACCGACATTGGATGATCTAGGCTACTGGGGGAAAACAACTATTGTTGCCAGGCTGAATAAATCAGTGGTCTGGCAAAATTGTCCTTCTTTTGACCTTTCTCTTGCACGTTTGCATAGCTTTGATCCCGGCATCTAGTACTGTACCTAACTAATTACCTCAAATCAAGCAAAATCAACGCACTTATGCAATAGTTATGCATCATCCATCATTATTCTAAGGTTTATGCCGGGTCAAACTTATTTTTTTGGGGAACCACCATGGAACCACAGATGTTCGCAACGGCTGGACCTCCAACAAGGGCCAGGTACAAACGCGCAAGGCAAGAAAGCACGCGTGCATCAGAAGCACCTGGCAGGACGGTGGGCCATGTACCCGTTTCATACATAATTGTAGTAACCCCCAGATAGCAAAGTGAATCTTCATGAATCTTATTGAATCTCAACTATTTTCTATTTTAGGGTTTAGGATTTATACCGTTTCTGTCTTTTTGGAGATGACCATACGCAATCAGTGGAATCCTATCCTTGCACATCCAAATCCAAACTTTATGGTGCGATTGCATGTTGTCGTTGCAGGTTCCATAGCTTTGCTACTGTATCCTTTCCTACAGTATATAAATATACTTGTGTTCTGTCGCATACAAGTTGTCATCCAGTAAGTTCAAGTGGTGGATCATTCATTTGCCAGCTTGCCAATAGCCAACACGCCATTTTCTTCCTCCCGACGTGGGGATGCCAATGTGAGCGGGTTGCGAAGAGGGCTCCCACTGCTGCGACCGCTGGTCCAATCTAAATGATTCAAGCCCCGCCAGCTGAACTGACGCACCCATTTGGTACTTTACACAGCGGCTCAAGGTGTCAGGTGTCACTTCTCATCACACTTGGACGAAAGTTTCAAGATGTTTCAACAAATCCACCTGTTTCTTCCATCATTCAGGAATCTTTTCCATCTCACAATGCAGGTGGTGAACAAATTCATCGCTTCCTTCGGTGCGCAAGTACCTGAGATAACACCCATGGCGGCATGAGGGCATGTGTTGTTGGCCTGATGGTCCTGATGGCCCTGGTGCCATGGTGAGGTGTGGTAGATTGGAATCCTAGGGACACCCAACATGTCCCGACCTAATTAGAGGGAGACCTGAAAAAAATGTACCATATGAATCCCGATGATTTGTTTGAGTTGACCATACCCCAATTCATGGCTACAGTACATATATCCACATATATCCCCATTGGATCCCTTTTCATTCACCATGGTGCTGAGATCATCACTTTTTGGTACACCATTTTGTTTATCTATAGTCCAACTAACTAGACCATGTCACATGTCGTAAACCAGCTTCCCATCTTCCAATTTGTAGATCCTTCGAGATCCCGTTGCAGGCCTCAGTTGGAAGCGACCTACGTCTCAAGCTGCGAACAGAAACAGAATACTAAATGATAAACAATAGTAATAATCAATGATAATATGTAATAATGGTACTAATAGTAAGAATAGTGTAACAATACTAATACTAACTAAAGTGACAATAATGAAGAAAACCAGGATAATGGTGAGGTTTTGATAAGGTTTACACACCTTCAAAATGATAAACATATAGTTGTGATTGATCTGCAATGATACAGTACATTCCCGGAATTTCGTCTTCTTTGGAGTAGACCAAGCGTCTTGCCACCTGCTGCCGGTCCGCGCTGGAAGCAGTCCTCCGTGTCTGCCAGGCATTCGAAGATGTTTTGAGCAAAGTCGAAGTGAGCGGTTTTGTAATACCTGAACGCTGGCCATGCTGACGAACGCCTTCTGGTGGTTCCAGCCGTGCCAATAAATAGAAGTCAAAGAGAATGTCTTTGCCTGAAAGTTTTGACCCATACCATACCCCTCTAGAAGTGGTTGATCAATGCAAACTCAACGATATGCTTGCGCTTCAAATGCTGATTCAAGATTTGGGGCATGAACATTCATTTACCGGCTGTTTCATGATGTGAACAACAAGGGATCTGGGGGTTCTTGATGATCTTATTCCGCGTGGAACAACATAATGTAGTCAAGGGGCTGCAATATCTTGATGCATGGACAATAAACAACATATTTCGATGGCAAAAACTGATGATAAGGAAAGGATTTGGGTTTGTCTGAAGATACCGCACCACAAATAATAATGTAATAAGTTGGAATAATGTTCCCCATTAAATGGCTATTGGAGGGTATACTTGTACCCCATTCCCAGACAAACCCAAGTATCATATTTATTGCCCATCATACATCATCGTCATCAATAATACTTGCGTATATCTATGTATATATATATATATACCAATAATGAATATAACAATAATACATATGTATTATATATATATTATACATTATATCATATCCCATATATTCTCATATCCCATACGATCAAAAGATGCAATTTTGGGGCTCCAAAATCTTGAGACAACCTCGCTGGCAAGGCGCTCATTGACACTGAAGGGATGGCTCAGCATCAACTCGGCCTTCTTCACCTCGCCCTCTTCGGGTTTGGGCAAAATCTTCAGAAACCTTCATGGCAGAAAATAAGTTGAAAATGAGGCTTTAATGGGCTTTAGTGGGATTTCATGGGTGTTGATGGGATTTGATTTAATGGGATTTAATGGGATGACTGACTACATAATATATATATATATACATAAATATATTATAATAACAAAATATCTGGATAATCAACAACTTGGGGGTTTCCAAAAAGTCATTGGGCATCCCCAAGTCACCATGGTTATTTCAATACGAAGTCATGGTCATCCATGGCTTGGATGATCTGGGGTAAACCCCACATTTCAGGAAACCTCCAAATGGGCGTGTCCAAAAATGATAAATGTATCCCAATTCATGACTCTTAGTAGGGAAATTGATGCTCAACCATCAAATTTGAGGTTACCCACAATAGAGAGAAATGCAAATACTCAACTCCACAAGACCGTGTCTGAAGGTGAGGGGAACGGGGAACTTTCAAAAATCAAACATCAGCAGAACCAAGGTGTACTTAGGTAGATGGTATATATGATGACGCGCATAATATTGTGTTGAGGTGCATGCATCAATACATGGATTGCTGGATGCATGGATGTAATTGGATGTAATTGGATGTACCCGTGTATGAATTCAGGTATGCAAACAACTGCAAAGCAGTGCAGTCACTGGAGTGTACTTTCATGCCCGAGTGGAAGGTATTGTACAGTAATTAATGTGCTGTGATGTATGAAAGGATGCATGCAGAATGCATAGTACAATTAAGTACATACGCAATTCCTGTATACGTACACATATGCATGAAAATCATTGCTTTCTACAAATTCTAGATATTTACTGTATACATACATTACATTACATTACATCACATTGCATTAAATTACATCACATAATTACATGCATCTTGTTAAAGTGGGAACATAAGGATTGCGGGGTTTCTAAGTCAGAGACAGATCCTACTGGGGTCAACCGGGAGTCAATGAGCAAGAATGAACAACTCTCCCGTGGTGACAGCTGAGAATCCACTCGTTTGATCACAAGAAAAACAACTGAGCAACAGTTTGCTGATTGAAGACATCTTCTACACGTAATTGTCCAAAAAAATGGTATACCGGTATACCCAAAATCCAGTGGTCAATCGAAGATTTTCACCATTCAATATAGCTTGCATGTGTATGTTTCACGTGATGCCAAGGAGCCCGTTCTCTGCATGCATGGGTTTCAAAGTCTCCGCATGCTTGGTAAATTGCTGCCAGTTGACAATCGTTGCTGGCTCTGTCCTGCAAGAATGGGATGTGGAGAAAACCTTGGTTTCGGAGATTTTGGATCCCCAAGAAAATGATCCAACAAAGATGAATCGAGTAACATTATTTCTTTTGCTGTAAACAATTGTGAATGTAGGTGCGATATGATATGGAAAAATATTGCACTATGACGGTTTTCTGCTGCACATGTTCTCCGGTCGTACAGAAATACCCAGCTGACACCAAATTTCACCGAACACCCAGAAGCCTGTCCTCAGGAGGAGGAAAGTTGAAGATTCCAGATATTCAATTCCTTTGGGCAACACTTTGCCTTTCCCTCAGTAGGACTTCCGCTGTCTCCAGCCAGCTGAATTGCAAAGAATGTCTTGGACAGTCACTGGCCCTTGCAGGGAACAAAGGGGCGGGAGTTTTGAAATGTGCGTCCAGTAAGTTTAGTCGGACAGCAATATTTGTGAGGGTCAAATTCCACAACCCTCAAGGCCCTTGAATCCTTGGGCCCAGTCACCTTTCCAACTTCCAACAATGAATGGCACACGAGACATCCCACGATATCGCAAGTCCGGTCTGGATGCGTCCTGAGTATTTCAATGTCAACACATTCTGGCGTGGCAACAGCCACCAAGTTTGTCTCATTCCCCAGCTTAGAAATCTGCAAAACAGTTCACTGCAGTTTGGGTTGACAATTGCACTCAAGAGTTATCCACAAATGCAGAGGAAGACAAAGCAATACTGCATCGTACAAGTAATTGACTGAAATCTGAGGTTGAACGACATCGTGGCAACACCGAATTCTAGAAGCAAACCGTCATTCGTGACCGAGGAGGATCCGGCGAAAGATGAGGTTGGATCCCCATAAAAAGACATGATTAGTATTTACCAATTACCACCAAACAAAGCGTGGAAAAACCGTGGAAAAACCCATTGCAAACGCATAAATTGCTGGTTATGCAATGCTAATGTTTCCGTTCCGCTCTTTATGTTGCAAGCTTTGACCCCATTGTCACCATTTACATAAGATTCATAAGACGTCTTTATGACATATCGGCTATGCTTGCTGAAAGATCCTGAAAGTATGTGAGAAACAGGGGTAGTTCGTAGAAGAAAAAGCACGCAGGTACATCATGTCCGAAGATCCAGGACCTGCCGGTTGGGCAGAAGCAGCTGCAAGAGGCTAAAGCTTGAGCCAAATTCACCAGCATAGAGTGCATCTGTCACTTGAGGATGGGATTGGTTCCAAGTCAGGAACGGCAAAACTGCCCAAAACCCATAGACTTTGGTGCTTTCTAGGTCTAAACAATCCAATTTTAGGGCAGGTGTGGGATTTCATGTCCCAGCTTTTTATCCGAAGTTTTTGGTCATGCCTAGTATTGACACATCTCAGGGTACCAAGTTCAAGTGGCCTGACCCATATCCATATTTCCCCAGCATGGCCAACAGCTGCTAACCAGGTAGCACCTTGCTGCCAAAGCGTGAGAGCATGCTGATGGGGTCAGGACATGAGAGAATCTGCTTCTCCAAAAACACCAACGGCAACATCTGCACAACAATCCTTGGAGGCCATCAAAACAAGTGGACATGAGTGGGCTCCAAGGTATTAGGGAAAATTGGGGATCACGCGATTCACCACTTGGTTGCCTCGTTTTGGTGAGAAAAACTCAATGTTTTCGAGGTCGTTCCAGAATTTTTGAGGCGCAAAGCACATGCAAATTATTGAGGTCAAACCAGCCAGCACTCCACACTCAACGACACAACATTTTGGGAATTCACCCTCACCTGAAGCAGAAATATCAGAAATCCAGTTGTCGCACGGATAAATAGGGACCGAAAATCAACTGATCATGTTCACCTTTTACATTGCCATATGATGCCATGTGTTTGAGGTGACTGTTCCATTCTTGGACATCATACCTGCTGGTTGAACTGCCAAGCATCAACGCAAGAAACGTCTTCGTTGGGTCACCACCCGTCTGGTCCTGTGATGTCATGAGAGTCTTAATCCACTGGAAAAATTCTGGATGTTGGAACAAACTAAATCAATAACCCCTGAGCTGATGAGGTGGGGGAGATCAGGCCTGATGTGTGTTGTGTATTGTCTTGTCATCTGTTTAGAAATTTGGAACTATTTTGATCTATTTTCAAACATGGCTTGAGTCAGACTTCCTTGCCAAGCCCCTTTCAGTGTAAGTGAAGGTTCACGTTTGAGATGTGACCTCTGCTTTGTAATCGGCATTCCTTTCATATGTCCTTACCATCAAATTCACGAATCAGCCAAGCTGAGAAATTGATAGCTCCACCTTCAACAGACATCATCCCAACGCCGAGCAAAGAGAATCTCAAAGGATCTGTTCAAAGATTAAACATCATCTACGCACATCTTCGACACCCTGCATCATTTTCATCAATTCTTGGCAGGAGATTCCTTCTTTCCAAACCGTTCCAAACCTAGGTTTCCCCGGCGACCATCTGGACAAATCTCGTCACGAATCATACTAGTATGCTCCCAAAACTATTGTATAACACAGTATAGCCACAATACAACAGTAGTACATTCATGGTATTCTGTGACAATTTTCATCAATTGTCCGCATGATATAACGCAACAAATATCTGAGTTATTATACCCCGTCACATTCCCATTATTGCTTATAAACATATCTCAACTATATTGTTGGCAATATACCCCATCATCCAGCAGTTGGATATTGTTCTTGTAATGTTGTGGAAATATGATACACCACATCATCCAGCATCATACACCCCCTGTTCTCCTATCATTGGCTATGATACAGGTACAATAATTAATATTTTTTTGTTTCCCAATTTATCCATTGCATTTTGTCGGTTGTATTCCTATATGTCCCTATTACATTGCCATCGCCGGGATGTAATTCAACATATCTATGGAAAATCATAATCTTTAATGGTAAATCATCGAAGTAAATGGGCCATTTTTCATACTTATGTGAATTTACGGGAGGGCAATCTAATCAATAATAACTAACCATTCTGACAAGAAAAACAACTACTGTATGAATGATTATATACTCACACTTTTACTGTCATATACTGATATATTTTTTGATGGTGATGTAACGTGATAAAAAATAAAACTGACTAACATTGACTAGTGCTGAGATAGCATCTAGATGCATATTAATCAGATATAAATCTAACATTGACTCCAGAAATATAAAGGTATGAGTGATGGATAATCTATTACTGTTTAATCTAAATCAATAATGATATTTATATTTTAAAAGGATTTCCCATGAAATAGACCATCCAGCTATCGGGGGTCCTCCTTTTATGGAACCGACTCACCATAGGTATATATAAATCCTAAATCTAACATTGACTCCAGATATAGGTATTGGTATTGGTGATATATAATCTATTGCTGATTAATCTCAATTAATAATCACATTCTACAATAACAACATGGCCTCCCTAATTTATGGAAACCCCCAATATATACATCTCATATTGACTCAACCATACCCCAGCTATCCCCAGCTCCTGCCAGTGCTTGTACAGCACCAGCACCGCGGCCACCGTCACCAGAGCCGCTGGAAAGGCGATGCGGCTCACACCGCCGGAGCCATGGAGGATGCGCTGCACCTCCACGACAGATCTGGGGGTTTTCCCATGGCTAAACCAAGGAGTAATGGCCGGGGTTTACCCTCTGGTAAACTAACAGTTTGCTATTGAACATGGCCATAGAAATAGTGGATTTTCCCACTAAAAATGGTGATTTTCCATAGCTATGTTAGTTTACCAGAGGGTAACCTGAATTTCGCGAAGAGTTCCATGGCCCCCCAATCCTTACTTATCCTGACTTCATACCCAGCCCTCGCTGACCTGCCACAAATGGTTGGCAAACATCATCGTGGCCCAGTTTCCAGGAGCGATCCTGAGACATGTTCAGGGCGTCATGGAGCTGATAGGGATTTTCTTCCATAGCTGGGGCACAATTTAAGGCACATGGAACAGATTCAAGTGTCAATCTCTTGGGGCAAAATCATGTAGTAATGTAAATACCTGTTCATGATTGGCATATTCTAAATTCTAAACCCATCCTCCTCTTTCAACAGAAAGTACCATGGTCATAATTTACCGGAAAAATGTCCTTCATTGAATGAGGAGCTCCATCATTGGAGTCTTGTGATGCCCCTCGCATCGATGCAAAAATGGCATGTCCCAAACCCCCCCCAAAAAAATGAGTGAACAAATTGGGATCATCGTTACAGGTTAGAAACCACCTCTTAAATCACCAGCCCGACAGACACAACCAAAAAGACAACCATGGCATCTATGTCTTGTAGCCACATTGCGTTCACCGCAACCCACGCCTCACTCAAGCCGTGGTAAATCCACTGGCCAAAGGTCGACTTCGTTATCCTCAGCAGAATGCGAACGCAGCCCCAACATTGGATGCTGGTGCGAAACGTAGGGAATGGGAGAATGGGATGATTGATGATTGTGAAAATAGATGCTTTGGATCATTCCACCATTCACTACAAATGAAGCATCAGCAAGACATGGATGCTGGAAGGCAAGAATTGCTTTTTGTTCGGTCCTCTCCTGTGTCGATGACACAAAATCTATCAACATCATCACGTGCGGTATACCCCTTGATGGCACAGGATTTGATCTCAGTGATGACCTCCAATCAACCTCCAGTCGCGCTCCCCCCAAACACAAAGAGTTGCAGTTGAGGCGCTGTAATACATGGAACGAGTTAGCAACTCTTGAGCCGAGAGTCGCCACGAGTTGGGGCTCTGCACTTGTGATGAGCGCTGTGGCAATGAGCAATCCACAAAGAGAAGTGAAGAATCTGAGTGGATTTACCAGTGAACATAGAATAGATCTACCACTTAGAAGGGACCAAAAGTTTCAATTCTAAGGCACAGGTACTGTAGGCCCAAACCATGTGAATGCTGATGCTTTATGTCGATACTCCGTTCTCGCGAATTAGGTTTGAATGGTTTCGCAAACCTCAATCAGGAAACTTGACAAGCAATCTAGACTTCCCGTGTGATTTGCGTTTTTCCCTGATTGTTCTCTCAAAAGTACTGAGAGGCTTCTTCTGATGCAAAGGTGATCAAACCTCTCGAATGAAGTTCTACATTCTATTTTCAACAGCCAAAGGAACAGGCAAACAATCCCGCGGGATGTCAAACTCCTTTTTGTCCACTTCATGCAAGCATGAATCACAGTGTCAAATTCGACAGCACCAGTCGGAGTGAGAGGTACTAATTCGACCCGGGTCGTCCTTCCTAGTTTTTTTCATGAACCAGGACCATCTCACCTTAAATTTGGAAGTCGGCAATGGGAGGACAACCCTTTTTAAGTCGCATCAACTTTTCATATTCCATGTCTGAAATTTGAGGATGCCTTTATTAAATGCTGATCTTTGATGTTGTTTCTCTGTCAATTTTTGTGTCAATCTGCTCAAGGAGGCAGCGGCCTGGGCCATTGGCATTGACACTATTCTGACCCTCAAAACAAGATTGAAGAATAACTCATCACCATCAATATGAATCCCTTCCCTCTTATATTAAACACCACCCAGAGTCACCATGGTGGTTTAGAAGGGGATGAAACCACTTATTTGTGACCATCCAGGGGCGTGCTGGTCTTCTACGTGCCCCATTTTGGGCGACTTTGAAGATCCCCCGTGCAGAGTTGCCAAACTGCTGTTGTTTCAAATTCATGAGCATTTACATTTGAATTCATCTGTTCGCGTGTCAACATGTTGATAATGATGTGGAGCGCGTATACGAATGTACATTGTTCACTCTACGTTCATTCACACAAAAGTACATGCTGAAACCGTATGAGCCCTGTTTATTCATGGGCCAACTTTGTTTTTGATCATATAAATTACACATATACATCATTCAACTCCTCAATGTTCATTGGTTACATCCTATTAATTCACATTAAATCGACATGTTTTCTGGTCAAATCACCAGTAATCATTGGTGAAATCCACCCCATTTCCGGGTCGTCTGCCTGCGCCTGGCCGCTTCGATGGCTTCCACCTGGGGAGATCTTGGTGGTTGGATCTTTGGTCAGCTTGTACCCTGATCTTCTTCATCTCATATTGCTAATATATATCATATATATATGTATATATATAATCATATATATATATATGATATATAGTGCTGCTACCGTAGTAAAAATCCAAAAGAATGCGTCTGCGTCCCGATCTCAATCTTGGATAGGGCATGTTTCCTTGCCAATGCTTCCTAACGTACTCTTACGCCTTCAATGATCGGCCGGTGGCAAGCCATCTCCGGCTCCCCGACACTGGAACGGAACTCGCGCTTGGACATGACACGAAGTGCTGAGACCTGGATGGAAGATAGGGGACCGCGTCATTCGCGGTATTCATACCTGTAGGATCCTGCAGGTAACTTAGTTTTTTGTCTTTGTTTTGAGTCAATCATGCCCAAACGTTTTTGATTTGGCATGGGAGTTTCCAATGAGCTGCAGCTTATTAATTCTTATTCCATCGGAAGTAGATCAGTCATTCTGATCAATGTGTACAAACACGCAACTGGCATGGATCGGATTTTTGACTGCGATTCTGCAACGTGTATTCCAACAAAATGAACTGCTTCACATGTGGCTCTCAAGGGCCAGACATCTGGACCCATACTCAAAATATCTCAAAATGGTAAATACATGTAAATACCAAGAATGACCTCAAGTTTGGAAACATCGGAAGCCTAGCTTTGCAAATCATACTTTGCTGGGCATTGATCTCATGGCATGAGTCTCATGGAGAGGTGCAGCTTTGAGTCATGGCTACAAGTACAGAAACGCCAAAAAATCCCTGCACCCCAAGGGCAATGGCTCCACGACCTTAAACCTGGAAAAAACTGGGAGTCTACCTTGGTCATAATTCACAGAATCTTGGCCGTATGGCACACAAAACCCATCAAAACCCAATAAAAACCCGGCGAAACATGGTCCCACCATGAGAGTCCCACCTGCCATTCATCTCTTTCTCGCAAAGCTTCTTTCACGTCCTTCACAGCTGCCACCAGATTGCTGTTACTTGTGGGGAGTCAGGGTGTGCTTGGGACATCTTTGGACATGCTGTTGTGATCTGTGTTGGAAAATCAAAGCTTACAGTACTTATTGAACAGGCATCAGGCATACAACGATATACAAAGGCGATCATCTGGACACAGCAAATTCCACGGTCCTTCCGAAGATTGTCTCGTTCCTCCTCCAGGGCTCGTACCTGCCACGCCAACATATGCTTGCAATCAACGGTGCATAGTGAATGCACAACCAAGAATAATGGTACTAGTACTACGTACCCCAAACATGTTTGCATAGCTAAGCAGGTTAAGGGGTCCACAATTCAAACCCGCACAACATCATATTTCTCATTTTTCTCTTCAAGAAGCCAAATCAGCAACAAACTATCCAAGTTCGGCAACTGTGTCTTGACTGTGCTTCCAAGTATGCTGAATGCAAAAGAATATCATAGAACCTCCATGAAATCCAGTGATTTTCATGTCCTGGGGATCCTATGACAACTGGATGTTGGCTTCCTGACGAGAGTCAAATCCTGCCTGTTGCTTCAGTTTCTCAATCTCTTCCTCTTGCATGAACACCTCCATGCATCATGCAGCCAGCTTCGAAGCACTGGGAGGCGACTCCGGAAGAGACGGACACTTGGAGTCTGCCACAACATGACACAACCTTTTCTTGAGAGTTGGATAAACATGTTGTTGACATGGGACTCGCAAATAAAGCGCAAATCTCACTCTTGCATACATGATGGATGGCAAACATCACCGGCATCAGCCCTGCCTTGGAATTCCATGCTTCGTGGCGGTCTTCACAGACCTCTGGGCCAATCAAGCATAGCTGGAAACTCCCAAAAAATCGACTCATAGGTATTGACCCAAGCGGTATATCCGTGCTTGGTAGTAGGACATCATACTACACATGCCAACCCCAACATCCACAGACATCTGGCAGAAGGAAAAAACACCCCAGGGGTGGAAAAAACCTCATGCAAAGGGGGAGAATGTAAACTGGCTGCCCTAGCAAGGTGATTCCCTCTAGAACCTGCAAGCCCAGCACAACGTGGCGGCCTGTAATTTTGTTGATATCAATCCATCGCCTCAACGAAGTTGAATTTTCATCAAGTACATACATATCTGAATATGAGTAATACTGTAATATCTTCTTATGTCGATTATATAACTATACACTCGCATGTATTATGTTAATTCAAACATAGCGTATTCAGCTAGTGCATGAATGATAGTATATTTATATATATTTAGAGACAATTATAGAAATGTATATACCATTATATACCATTGTCTCCACCACTGCCCACCAAACGACTCCCAAAAGCCGTGCGCAACCCTGCCTTCAGATCGTCCAGAAACTGCTTCTGTTGCTGGAAGTACCAGGAGAGATCTTGAGGCTCCTCGAGACTTGCTGATGAAAAACGCTAGTATATCACCAAGCCATGAAACAAAATGATGAAACAATGATGGACGTATATGCAAGCCAATATGGATACCATGGGAAGGTGAAGGGATGTGGAATCGTTGATCAGATCTGCGCCGCAAGACGAACCTTTTGCTCTCAGCCATCGGATTAAGTCCAAATTGCCACTGCTGCGCCATGGCATCCCTCTCCAGCTATGTCCAGGTCGTGGTTCCTGAACAATCTATGGCTCAAAATGATCAAAAGATCCCCAAAGTTGATGTTGAATGAGTTCTTCATGGTTCCATGATGTTCCATGAATTCTTGGGAAGACTAAGAAACTCGGACCACTTCGATGCCACGTTTGGGTATTGAGCCAACCCCCCAAGCGCTCCGCATCGCTGATCCCGGGATCAGCGCCTCCGGGGCCCTGGGCTCAGCATCCAGGCCGTGGGAAGCTCCTGGAAAATCCAATCATAAGGCTGGCCAAGCGAGTTATTTTTTTCCCGGAAAAAAATTGGCTGTACATTGGCTGTAAAGTTGTAATTTACATGGATTTGCCACATTAATTCATCTCCTGCTCTGAGACTCTGAGTGATCTGCTTCAAGTAGTTCTGGAACTTGCAGGCTGCTGCCACTCGTCGAAACAACTTGCGGCCTGCATTTGATGTGACACCACCTGAGAACTTCCACGAAGTCTTCTCTTCATCATGAGATCGAGAAAGTGGAGATGGGTCATTTCACCCTACAACTTAGTTCACATTCCAAACATAGCCATGCTGTCATGTTGGGATGTTCATAAGAACCTCATTCTTGGCATCGCTCGAGGCCTTGACCCACACTAAGCCAAATCCCCTTGCTGATAAACCCTGTGACTTCGGCTGGTAAATCCCCTTGTTCCTGATGCTCACATAAACTCTCCATATGAATTTTGATGACATTGGCTAGCATTCTTGGATTCTTTCAGGTATTGATCCATGTCCCCCTGTGAATTCCGTGGTCAAGCGGCCTCCGCATCTTCTTGCCATCACGTTTTGATGCGCTCCAATCTCCAACGCGCCGAAGACGAGGTCCTGGAGCTGAGCAGGACTCTCTTAGTTTTTGACAAGGAGAAACATGGAGACGTCAAATCTTGTTCGCTGCGTGATGAGATACCCTCTGGTAAATTAACATAGACCCTGGCAGATAGGGATTGGAAGATTAGTTTCCTTTAGAAAATAGCTATTCTCAGGGTCTATGTTAATATACGAGAGGGTAAAATTACTTTGCTTTTTGCATGTATGTGTGAGTTTTTGAGTTGTTTTTCGATACTGTAGCTGTTTGAACATATGTTGAGATTTCACGCAATCAACCAGATTGGGAAACAAACGACAGCATCGTCCCAGCAAAACGATCTCCTTTCCAATACGAGTTTCATCGTATGGAAGGCCTCAAGAGAGGCAGAATGGCCCACTGACACGTAGCCCTGCACATGCCTGCGGCCAAATCAGCCATCAAGGTTCAAATTCTGAGTCAGCCGGATCAACCATGCACTTTCAAAGCCAAAAGCACAATGGGAAACTACGAAAAAAACATCTTCAGAGCACTGACCAGCACAACACTGGCCTCTTGAGATTTGAATACATGGCTTCTTGGTTGCTACGGTCCAAGGCAGAAGTGGCTTCGTCCAAAATGGCGAAGCTCCTTGGACAAAACTCAGCTGGGTACGGGTCGTTGCCAGGAAACCACAACTGGACTTGGTACTAATTTTATCTGAGGAAAACAATGAATATCATATATATGGATGGGGTGTTTTACCTGCTTTATCTAATTCTATTTTTTTGTACCAGACCGTCCAAATTTTGGGTGCCCGAGTGCGACCCAGCCCCACATGTTGCAGGCATCATCTCATAATGCGAAATGGTCTGCTGCAGTTCATAGTAGATGGAAGAAATCCTGCATCAGTTGACAGGTGGTCTATCCCATTGTTGATAGGGTTTCAACCATCCAAGCTATTGTAAAATTTCTTCCATCCACAGTATTTGGGTCTATGCACAACTTAGAGCCGGATACTGTGAATGGTGATCAACTTCAACAGCATGACTAGCATGACTATCACAGCGGAAATTCAATAGAACATGTACAATAAACTATGATGTTTCATTTTTCATTCCCATCTATGTCTCAAAAGTGGTACGATTTAATTAATCAACAATCACCATTCATCACTAACCATCACTCATACCGTGACCATTCATGACCACCACCACAATGACCATAGTGGCAACACATAGTAATCATCACTGTAACACCACAACCACTAATCACACAAATACAGAGTAATATTTAATCATCATGACCCTCCATATTTAGTAAATGAAACAAAATATAACATCATATATGCAGAGAAAACCATTTGGGTTTGTCTGAAAATAAGGTACCTCAAAATCCAATGGTCGATGATGATTTTCGAATTTAAAAGGACTATTTTGGGCTATACCCCCTTTTCCAACAAACCACATTTCATCATCACCGCCTTGGACACCCCCATCACCCTCCACTGCGAGGTGCGGTCGCTTCAACAGCAACCGGGCGAAGCCCAAGCGCTGCCGTTCCCCGCCACTAAGGCAGCTGTCGAAATCGATTGCCAGATCCAAACCTCGCGGAAGTCTTGGGGATCTTCGAAGACATGGCGGAACTGAAAAATGGAAAACCATATCGGAATATCATGGCTTTTGAAGAAAATTATTTGATCATTTACTGAAGTATTGAAAGTCATAGAATATTCGGAAATTCCAAGATGATTGTCTAGGATCTGGGGCTGATACGGGGAAAATCAGAAATTGTATGTTTGTGATGAAAATCTACAATGGTTTGAATCAGATATCGACGGTTTGCTAGGTGTGGTATTCAGCGATTTGATAGACATTGATGATTTACATCATCGTAGCTCAGGGTGATTGATATTATTTGTATATACATATATGTGATGGGCAATTTTTTTCATGTTGTTAAAGGATGTTAAAGGTGATTGATGATGAAGAGTCTGATTAACTGCAAACATCTGCAAACCAGGTTTGAGGGCACAAAATTGAGTTGATTTCCCAAGATTAATCATCATTGGTCTTGGGTGGTGACCCATGCCACATTGAAGCAGCACGCCACTCTTGGGGAGATCATTGAAGCGGCAGTCATGTCAAGGTAACGTTCAAAGCCCCACAACATGGATCAAAATGGGACCTTTACCGACCCTATGTGCAAAGTTGGGGAATAAAAACAAACAACAATCCAAACATGGTTTCTATATGTCTTAGAAGTCACCACAAATCAACCCATTGACTGTCCTTGAAAGGCGAATTCACAGCAAACCCCTATTTGGATGGTGAAACCACTTACGTTTAATGTGAATGGCCGCAAGTCAATCCAGTGAACTCGTTGGAGATATGGAATGTACAGGTACTTGGAGGCATCACCACCAGGCAGTTTCTTTGAGGATTGGACCAAAGCGTTGCACCAAGTAGGACAAGTTCACCTTGGAATTTTGGAAGGTGATCACCGTGATCACCGTGATCACCCACCCAAAAACATCCAAAAACAGCAGAATTACCATACACATTCTCCAATTGTGGGTTGACTTATAATATCTTATAATCATTTATATCATCTCACTGAATCAAAATGATTCACTAACCTGAAAATAGCTGCTATCATGCGGCCAGCAATGGGGATGATTCGGAGAATTGCCCTATACATTCATCGTCATTCCAGAGACGTCACAGTCAGGTCATTCTAATTCATCAGTATATCAAAAATCAAATTCCATTGTAACCATTGTTGGTTGTATCATGTTGTATCCCTATTATACGGATTCAATGGATTTTCATGATTCTTTCCCCGAAAAGATGCTGACGACGATCAGTTTTCACCTGCTCAGCGTCTGGCCTTTTCCATGGCTTCTCGGATCTCGGTGTCACTGGGAGCGTCGCTGCCTTGTGCCTGGGGGAGCACCGGGCAGCCGGTGGACCTTGGGGAAACCAAGTGGGATTGGGGGAAGTTTGAGACCCAGCTGAAAATAGGAAAAGAAAATTGTCCATAATGAGTGATTTGTGATTTGAAATTGTAAAAACATACAAACACTGACTTTTGAATCCCTTCAGCGTGTAGCCCACACATGATTCATCCCAAGAAAGTGTTCAACAAACAGATCCAAGAGGGTCTAGATTGGCTGGATGGGGTATCTATGTCTATGTACTGTATTGTCAATCAAATCAAAAATGCAACGGCCTCTTCATCAGCTTTCAGGCACCTCGGACCTGCCCATCACGAACCATCCGTCCCATGATGTCCCGACCTTGGGATAGGTCGCGTTGTCGCGTAGGGAACCCAAACATAGGTAGGTCTCCTCACAGACGGCACTTCAAAGGCGCCACAGCTTTTTGGCAGGGCTTTGCTCGTGCGCCTACCCCATCATGAGAACCCAAACCCGACAGATTGACATATGAAATCATATAGATAAAAAAATAAAGAGATGTCAAATCTGAATTTGAGATACAAGAAGTTGAATAAACAACTGGTTACTGAATCAATTCCCTGGGACACCTCACTATAGCCTCGAGCTCCTGAGGCAAGAAGAACATCTCCTTTTGAGCACAGCGATGAATTGTTCCGCTGCCTGCCAAGCAGAATATAAAATGAGTCAAAGAAACAAACTGATTGTACTTTACTTGATTGATTTAGGTTATAGATGGTATGTTTGTATATGATATCTTTACTGTAAGCCACGTTTCATTTCGGACTCTTTTGCAATGTAGCGAACCCGGCGACATCTTGTTCCTTTATGTTTGAACAACTGACAGCCAGCTGCCCCACAGTCCAAATCACATCACCAAGCTCAGCTTTCCCACAATTCCACTCAGCTTCCAGGGTTTCCCCAGCTTTGACAGTCACTACAAGGGCAACAATACTTGAAGACCTGCAAACTCCTTGGCTTCCTGTTCCCAAAATCGAGAAACAATCCAAAAAGTTGGGACCAGCTCCAGCTGATTTTACTCTATCCCACCAAAAAAATCATACCCCAAGCATCAGTTTCACATTGAATTCAGATCTACCACCGCCTTCTTCCCGACAGGGACCCCCCAGATTCGCCCAGCCTCGGTGCCAGAGTCCAGCGATGACGCGCAGCAAGGAGCTCTTTCCCACACCGCTGGGACCGCAAAGCATCAACGCTTCACCTGACCGCAGGCGCCCCAGGTCCAGGGAGAAAATCCACCCCCAAACTGGTGATTTTTTGTGGGGATCGATGGTGATTCACCATGGAGAATGCTGAGGTACCCCCCCATTTCCACACAACTTCTGGAGACCTGGCAGGGTTGTTCAGGTGGCGCAATAGGGATGGCAAAAGCCACTCAGCCACTCACTGAGCCACTCAGCCACTCTGGCAAAGTGACTGGACCAGCCACTCTGGCAGAGTGGCCGAGTGGCTGAGTGGCTGCACGCACAAATTCCACGCACACACGATCAATCTAATAGTAATATTACATCATACTTTATTATCAACTTTTTAGTGCATTGTTAATTTGATCTAATTTGACAGTTTGTTTGCAGGAGATGTTGTACAAGCCCAGCAGCTGATGGTGGTGAAATGAATGACAAAAGAGTGGAATCCACTCAACAGCAAGGAAATAACTTCTGTAATTACGAGTGCTGGCCTGAAATATAAATGATGTGAAAATGGGTATCTACAAGAATATGTGTATATATTTATAACTATATGTACACGTGCACATATATACAAGCAATGAGTGCATAAGCAACACCACGCAAGGTTACCGACGATACTGATCAGTCTACACCGCCACGAGTTGCTCAGCCGATGGAACCGCGCCTGCTTTCACTTGCAGATTGATCTGTTCCACCAAGGGTGTGTGGCCCTTGGGTGTGAAAATCGTCAATTCATCCAGCTGAAGCAAGACCTGCACCAGGTCACAAGAAGCCGTTTGGGAGGCTGCATGGTAGGGGAGCAAACTCTTAACCCAAGTTTCACATGGAAATCCAGAAAAAAAACTGCAACATCTTTGAAAAGAAGACGTGCTTCAAAGTTGATCTTCAATGCCAGAGCAGTAGCAAGCAAGTGGATGACGCTACCATTTGCAAATACTATACACAAGTGGATACAAGTGGTAATCATATCAAGCCCCTCCGTGTGCCCCTGCAAAATTAAGAACATCAACTTCAAAAGGCACAGTGCTGGCTCAAAATTGTCTACTCCAATTATTTGATACGTGCGACGGCCAAACCCACCAAATATTCACATACAAATATCATCAAACATAGTCTAATTCATCAATCATCATCAAATATCATCAAATCACCAACGACAAGAAAAGGATCATCATGGGTGGTTGCAGTTCCAAACGCCTCTTTTTCGGCATCGCGCCGTTCACCGTTGCGAACTTCGGTCTTGATCCCAGTGTCTTCCGCATCTGTCTCGTCCTGAAGTAACGTCTCAAAAGTCCTCCTTTGCTCCGACACAAAGGGTGACACAGAAGGATGTATTAAAACGTGTCAAAAACGACAGCATCGAATCAAGCTGGTTGATTAAACATTTATTGTAATGTGGGTAAAACAATGCCATAAACCAGCCATTTGGGAATAGGATATACCACCTATAAAAATGGTGATTTAGGGGAGAGGTCCATGCCAAGCGTCAAGCATATCCCACAGCTGCTGAATACGGATGGCTTGAGCTCCCATGTTGGTGATAGCATCTGAGCGAATCCGTGAAGTCACAACAACTTTCACCTGGGAAGCCTTGCAAATTCTGATAGATACATGTAATCTGTATATTACATATAATACAAATGGTATTACACACTGTATACAACATACAACCCATAGACATACCAGGTCATGGTCCAAAAAAAGGTATGTGTGTGTGTATACATATCAATAAAAAAATATATATATATATATATATAGAATTGTATGGCTGCATTTGGGATTCTTCCATATAAGGTTTGGGATCCTTAATTTTAGCGATGTGGTATAAATAATCATGGCTGAACAGATGGATGTGATGTGATGACATCAAGTCACCAAGCGAGTCAGACCTGACCAATGCTGACCAAAGGTGTGAGTGCAGTNGTCGCACAAGCATCAAACTGTTCTATGAATCTCTCACCAACGCTCAAAGGCAGCCTGGCACAGGATGCTAGGTCCCAAATCAGAGGATGGAAAATCAGTGAAAACAATTTAGACATGTGTTGGTTCCAACATGTCACTGTGCCAATGCCAGAATTTGCAAAAAAACAGCTGTGATGTCCAGTCCAAACAATTTTTTTCTGCGCAGCACTCCGTCTTTGGTACCAGTAAGCCCGGTCCTCTGATGTCTACGCACCAGAAGAGCACATCTTTATGATGTTTATGCCCCAGTATACCCCTGTCAAGCGCAACATTCTCCATTCTATGGATCAGTTGTCAGTAAATGTCAGAGCTACACGAACTCCCGCTTTCCGGAATTCCTCCAAGCGCTTCTTGCGAGCATCCACACCGGCCTGATACCACACCTTTGCCATTTGCTTTTTCTGCCCGGGGTTGTTCACCTTGCCAACTTTCCAGCCACAGCTGTAAGCCTTGGATTCAACAAAAATGTCGGTAATGCCACCCCAACATTGAATAAGCAACATGCTACACTTGTCAATTCCAGAAAACAATTAAAAACACACAGCAAGACAGTGGACAGCAACAGGCTAAGAGATACACAGAGTGAAGGCTCTTGTGCAAGTCCTCCTCCGACATGTTCACATCCACGCTTTTCTGTGTGCACTTTTTGGCTGCAGCCTTGCCACAACTCTTGCTTACGGTTTTCTTGACTTGTTTTGCCGCTGGAGATTTCGAAGGTTTCGGGTGGCTCTTGGCCGCTGCCAATCTCTTTGAGTTGGAAGGCTTTGACTTTGGGACACCCTTTGCTTTGGAAGTCGTTGGTTCCTTCTGCGAGGTAGCTGAAGGCGCTGTGGGTGATCTTTTCCTCGGGTTCGGGCTCAAGACCAAGGTGGTTCCTAGGGATCCAGGACTATCAGGCATCATATTGCCAGCCTTCTTCGCTGCCTCCTTTTCCTTGACACTGTTGGACTTTTCACCATCCTTTTCCTTGTCAATCTTTTGGCCACGGTCGGGTGTCTTGAGCTGGTTTGTGGGAGGTTCGTTCAAAGGCACGGCCTCTGGTTTTTCCTCAGGGCTCTTCTGAATCTTCTCCTCAGGGCTGTCTTTGTTCAGGATGCAATTCTTCCCGGTGTCCTCGGTCTCTGTGCTTGTCATTTTGATACCCCCTTGATCTCCAAACAGCTCATCAGTCACAGCGTCGGTCGGCTGGTTCTCCTGTCATGTGATTGTTGCAACTAAACCAAAAAGAACGAAAATATATTGGCAGGTGAAGCCCTACATACATGTTCGAACATGCGCTGGTGTAGGACATGCACAAAGCACACTATGCGATGTCCTCCTTTTTCTTGTTAGTTCTGAGAGATGGCTTCTTGTGACCTGCCGATGCTTCAAGGACGTTGCAACACAAATCAAACGTACAAAACAAAAGCTGAAGATCATGTTTGGCAGCCAAGCCTGACTTGGCTTTGGCTGTGGCAGCTGCTGGTCGCTTTAAGGCGGATCTTGCTTTGGTCTTTGCATCTCCTGTTTCGGAGCCAGCCTTAAGATCTTTCTCTTTATTTTCATCTTCGACTTTTTGTTCTTCTTCTGACTCCTCCTCTTGCGTTTCGTCCCCTTTGTTTTTCACTTTCTTTGCGCCCCTTTTTGGGACAATCTTTGTGCTGGGTTTCTTGGCAGCTGCAGTATCAGCATCTGACGACGACCCAGAAAACCTTGCTGGGACTCCTGGCTGGATCAACAAGGACCACTGGCATGTATAAGAATTTGTTCTTTCTTCAAGCCTCCGCTGGCATATACAAGAATTTGTTCTTTTTTCAAGCTTGGCAAGAGGAATGGATGACATCAGGATTCTGATTGCACATGACAATGAACTGGATGATGAGGATCGGTTCTACCACTCTAAGACACCCCGGAATCTGGATAGCACTTGTGCTGATAAATGACCACATGGAAAAATGTTGCTTCAAACTGGCCCAAGATGCCAAAAATCCCAAATGCAGCCCATATTTGGGTATGGGTCAAAATTAGAGTGTCAGGGGACCACAGATTCTAGTCCAATTTTATTTACTAATCATCATATTGGGGCACCCAACTTTGACCCATACCCATTTGTTTGACTTTTAGACCCCGCAATTTCCACAGCCACGTGGGTAGGTTTCTTTATGATTTCAAAGCCCAGTCCTTCCAAGACACGTGGTTGCGGGGAAGATTTTGGTGCAGCCTTTGGTGTCGGAATCGTTGGCGCTGGCACCCGTTGCTGCATCAAGGCTTCCAAATTAAAAGCCTTAGAAATGTTAACATGTGTGAGAATGAGATTCTTTCCCCAAGGGTCACAATAGATGCACATCGAAATATCTCAACCTTTGGAAACTTTGCTCAGTTCAAAATGAAGCAAGCACAACAATTTACTGAGGGAGTGGCTGGAGCAACATGTCTAGCAGCTTGTGCAGGCCCATTCATGCCAAGAATTTCAGGCCCCGATTCCGTATCTGAACTCATTGCCAAAAAGCCACCGTCCGCAAAGTTACAATCCAATTGATTGAAACTGGTGGCAGCAGAGTTGAGCTAAAGGACCTAGGATTTTTGAGCCAGTTTACACAAAATACAAACCGTTCAGCGTAGACTACATGGGTGCGGCTCATGCCGATCTTTTGAGTCGTGCACTGAGCAGAGGGACATGGAGAGACCTTTCTTCCCAGATTCTTGTTGCACGTGGTTTGTCACCATCCTCTGAGGCCACATGCCTGAAAGTCTACCACTGGAATATAAAAATTGTGATTAGAAAAGCTGGTGGATAATGACCTATTAAAAGCTTAGCTTGGAGCTGGAAGTAGCTAGGCCTAGTTGGACCTGAAGAGTTTCAAGCACGCTCCAAAGAGCAGATCGGTTGCAGCGTTCTCACTGCTGCTCAAAACAAAATTTGCGGTGTTCTCACCGCCCAGGCTGCATTTGTCGACTCAATGGTTCCATTGTCGAATGAGATTGTGGGGCTTGCTCGAAACTCAGCTTTCAGAAATCAAATGGCACAAATGCAGGTCGGTGATTTTTACTTGTATCCCAATCCAGCCAACAATCAGCAGCAGCTTGTATAGCGAAGATGTCAGCGAGAATCTATTCTACATGACCTGGACCACCTGATTCGGCTCTACAACAAGATGTCCCTTCAGGACACACACTGGTCTCAGCGGAATCAGTTTGGTACCCGAATTTCCAGCAGCTTCCAGCCTGATTGGAAAATAAAGGGGCCCAATTAGCACAACATTGAATTGTAGTTTCAAGATGGGAGCAAATACAAAGCAAAGCAAACCAGCCTCACACGCCATGCAATTGCCAGCGCTTCGCAAGCAGCAAGCTTTTTGATATCCAGCTTGTTCCCAAACGTGATGGCAGAGGCCTAGCCAAGAAAATAGGGCAACAAGGAAAGCATCAGGACCAGGTGGAGAGAACTTGGAGAGAACTATTGAAATCCAATTTGAGTCTTTTGAGTCTTCTGATTCTGCCCTGCCTTCTTGTCTTTCTTGGCGACCTTCCTTTTTTTGCTTTTCGGTTCACCGCCATCTCGGGGTGGATCCATGACAAAGCACAGGCGCTTGTCACACTGGATACTATCGTTGCCCAAGTCCACCAGATGATGGGAAAATCCAACGTTGACCTGCTACAAGGCGCAAAACCAACTATAAGAAGTATGTATATTATATAGACATGTTATTTGTATATAGTATA